>VNJO01002387.1:0-106941 GCA_008042535.1 Drosophila tani | reverse complement strand
CATTTTTCGCTTCATTCCTTCTCATTCATTTCGTTCAACGTCTCAAGCTATGAAGCCAAACGGGAACGAATACTGATACAATGTCGTTTCATTTCTTGCATTCCACTCATTCCATTCTATTTCATTCGAATATACTCAATGAAACGTATGTTGTGAGTGATTTCATGCAGATGTCTACTATAGAGCTACCAAATTTGGTGACAACATTGGAATCTGTTGCACGCAGATCAAGTTTGTTTTAAAATATGGCCACGCCCACTTACGGCCCCGAAAATCGTAAAAATCGGTATATAAGCTATAGTCGTGATTTCCGGCTTAAAGTAAATAGATATAATAAATAAGTACGCATTCGCAGACATGTTCTGAAAATTTGAGTAAAATTTGGATGGTTAAGGAAGTTATTAAACAATAAAGTTTCTGTGTATGCTTATTATTCTTCTCTCACTCAAAAGCTAAGAACTCAGACACTCGAAAGGGGTTCCGTAGCATTGAGTCAAAACAAGAGGTCAATAGTCACCCTCTCGCTCTATCGCACTGCTCAGGAATACTTTTCGGGTGTCTGAGCAGATAGCTTTGAGAGAGAGTGTCAGTGCGTGTTGCGCAACATGTTCCTAGCAACATTTGTCTTTTCCCACTTGTTTTAAATTAATTTCGAGCCTGAAATGAACGTAACGTCTGAGCAAAAGAAATTACTAAAACAAAGGAGAATCGTTTCTGTAATTAGTTCTTCTATTTTATTTGCTTTATTCCAAGGTAAAGAGAATGGCGTGTTAAAAATTTATAGATAGTGTTATCGAAAACTAAAGATGATAGATTCGAGTTTGGAAAAGAGGAGAACTTGGTCATTATCAGACTCTCCTGACATGCTTGGTTCATCGCCAATGGTTATCACTGACTCACTTTTCGGGGCATCAAATGTAACAACTTCTTTGTGATCTGCTGGTTCTACATCTGGTGGCTCAACACCTGTTGGCTCAACACCTGTTGGCTCAACACATGTTGGCTCAACACTTGTTGGCTCAACACTTGTTGGCTCAACACTTGTTGGCTCTATATCTCCTGGTGCCACATCTCCTGGTGCCCCATCTCCTGGCTCCATCTCCTGGTTCTCCTGGTTCGTGCCCTTCTTGTACAGCAGCGTGCTCCTAACAAAAGTATCGAATAGTTCGGAAGGTTCTGAGTCCTTTAGCATCTCATCGGTATTCAGATCCCTGGTTACGTTGTCTTCTTTGAACTTTTTAATAAGACTCATTAGCTGGACCCCCAAAAACCTGGAGTTTTCCACTGAATCTGCTCGTGATATCGAGTACTTCATGTTCCTTGAGCGGCGTTGGCATAACTTGAACCTAGACGTACTCGGACACACCATGAGGAGTTCGGAGAAGTGAAGAGGCGGAGGATTCTCCAGCTTATAGATGATCTCGGCGAAGATGTCGTCAAACAGATCGTTGTAGTTTTCAGTCACTATCCTCTCCGTCTCCTCCTGCCAGCGTCTGCCGGGCACCGCCTGGCGGATGAGCTTCCTTATTATGGCCTGGGCCTCGAGCCAGGAGGTCTTCTGTACGGTTTCGCATTCGCTGTCCGAGGAGAACAAGTACAGATCGTTGTCGATGAGGCGATCGATGAGGTCGCTGGTCAGGGTAGTGGCCACATCGTATGGCTCGAGCTCCTCCCACACCTTGCCGAAGATCACATCATCCACTATGTACTGGGCGATCAGGTTCTTCTCGTATTGGCGGAGCGTGGCATTCAGATCCGGAGAAACCATGTCGCGCAGCATCATCCGCAAGGGGATGTAGTTGAGGGGATTCTGGATCAGCTTGAAGCTCTCCAGCCAGCGCTCTATGTCCGCATCGATTTGCCTGGCCAGAACCTGGACGGAGGCGACAGTCTCTCCCTCCGCCACATTGTGCATGTCCGTGGTAAGGATGCTGCGGATATACTCATCGGATATCTGATGTTTGCCCACGTTGCACTGCTGGAACATCTCCTCGTACATTATCCTCATCTGGTTCTCTTTCTGCCTCAGTCCCGCCTCGGTTGCCTCGCGTTGCCAGCGCTCTTTTTGCGCCAGCACCGAAAAGAAGTGCAGCTTGCGCTGCTCGTAGAGGCGATACATCTCCTCCGCGAGGAACTGCATCACCCAGCCAATGTAGGAGCCCTCGTATACGTTCAGCATGTTCTCCATGTCCTGCTTCTTCTTGTCCTGCTTCATCCGCTGAACCAGCCAGCCAGGAAGAATGGTAGTGTCGTAGCCCCCACCGGTCCCCCCCCTATAATATTCCTTGACCCTTTCGCCTCTTCTGCGGTCATATTCGGTTTCGTAGAGGTCCGTGAGAGTGGTCAGAATTATTTGGGATGCTGCTCTTTCCGACGCGGGCAGCCTTCGCTTTCTCAGACACTTTGGCTTCTCCTTCTCCTTGGCGGTCGTTGTACTCAGCGCGTTCAGACTCTCGAAGAGCTTCTGCAAGTTCGCATCATTGCAGAAGTTCTGCTCGTACTCCCGGACATACTGCTTGGGCTTGGACCAGTCCTTGAGCTTCCTGAACGGACACTGCAGATTCTTCATGTTTATGCGCTTCTCCAGGTCGTCGATCCGCATGTCGAAGGCCTTGCGCCCAAGTTTTGACTCAAAGCTTCGACGTGCCGGATCGACGCCATGCCGCATCAGCGGAGCGTAGAACTCGGAGCAGGGGGATCCCAGGGCGTACATGGGGCTCTGCTTCACCCACTTGCGCGGGGTCTGGGCTACCTGCATCTCCAGGCGACGCATTCCCCGCTGGAACTCGATCTCGTTCTTGCGCAATCCCGCCTGGCGACGCTGCTCGATGCGCTCGCAGGCGTTCTCAATCCGCGTCTTTGAGGCGGCGTGCATCTCCCGCTCCCGCTTGTCAAACATCTTGATCACGATCTCGAGCCGCATCATCTGACACTCCTGGATGTACTCCTCCCGCTGGATCCACTGCTCCCACTCAAATGCCTCGAGAATCGCCTTGAATTCTGTGGTTATGGCCAATTTTCTGGCGCTCTTATTGATCCTTTTAAAGTTTGCCTTCAGGGCATCTCTAAAGGACCATCGCTTCCTGGCCCGATCCAGGAGCTCAACTTCGTGGAGTCCAGGCGGCTGATCGCCGGGCAACGCAGAAGGCAGGGAAAAAAGCTCCAGGGTTTTCGCTATTTCTTGATCTGAAACTTCCGGCAAGTAGGGCAGGGTCTGGGCAGAGGACTCCCTGAGGATCAAGGCATGAGGAGTAAGTAGAAGTTATAGCAAACTCGGCTTACCTATAGAGCGTCTGGGTATTTTGATGCTTAAAGGGTCTCGGGTCCACATATTTCGGAAAGAATTCGCACTTGTGCTTCAATTCCTTCTTTATTACTACTCTGGGACTCATCTTGACCTCTTTGGTGGTGACACTCGTGTCCTGTTTCTTAAGAAACGCGAGTCCTGGAGCATTGAATTGACACTCGCTGTCGGTGCGTGGCTGCTTTCCAACATTGCGTTCGGCGGGATTGTTGGCTCCTGAAATTTCAAGGCTGTCAATGGAGTATTTTTTGGAGTATATTTTCCTTAAAGGACCTACCGCCTGACACCCGTAGCTCGGCTGTGCTGGTAATCAAACACGATGATAGCAGGTCCTGTCCCAGCTGGTTTCCCGTCTTCCTAGTGGACTCCTTTCCTCGCGGATTGCAGAAAGAGACACGTTTGTTGTTATCCAGGCGCTCAGGCGGCTGGAGCAAAATTGAGGTGTTCACACGACTTGACCGTCTTTCCGGATCTTTTTTTGGTCGTTTATATAGTGACATTATGTAATTATGTTTAGTTATGTACTTATATTTAATTAAATAATGTGTAGTTATTTTTTTTTTTTGCTAGGATCTTTTTGTAGTGTTTAGTGTTTTAGAGTATATTGTATTTAATAATGACTCTCATGACTTAATTAATTGTTTTTGAATTTTGGCCAGGCTACTGAGATGAGTTTAGTAAATTAAGACTTATCCACACGATAGGTATTTCTGGTTTATTTTTTTGAGTATGCAGTTACATATGGGACACTCCATATTAGTGTTGGGTAAATACTGCTCACTTGGGTGAACATGTTCACTTGTTATTTTTTTTCAAAATAGTCAACTCAATCATATTGCTCACTTGTTCATTGCTCAATTGCTCACATATTCACGGCTCATTGCTCAGTTGCACACTTGTTCTCTGTTCGCGACTCTTCCGCGATTCTTTCGCGACTCTTCCGCGATCCTTCCGCGATCGTTCCGCGATCATTCCGCGATCATTCCGCGATCCTTCCGCGATCATTCCGCGCCTCTTCCGCGATCCTTCCGCGATCAATCCGCGATGCCTCCGCGACCCTTCCGCGATTATTCCGCGCCTCTTCCGCGATCCTTCCGCGATGCCTCCGCGATCTTTCCGCGATCTTTCCGTGATCCTTCCGCGATTCTTCCGCGACTCTTCCGCGACTCTTTCGCGATCCTTCCGCGATCCTTCCGCGACTCTTCCGCGATCTTTCCGGCACATAGCTTTTGAGAGAGAGTGTCAGTGCGTGTTGCTTTACATGTCCCTAGCAACATTTGTCTTTTTTAGGTGTTGCTCAACATGTTTCTAGCAACTTTTGTCTTCATTTCTCAACATTTTCTTTTTTCCATGTTCATGTCTAATTTAATTTAACCCACAATGCTTTGGGTACCGGGTATCTCACAGTCGGTCACACTCGACTGTAGCTTTCCCACTTGTTTGTAATTGCTTTATTCCAAGATAAAGAATTTCGAAATTTCTATCGAAGCTGAAATAAACGCATAGTCTGGGCAAGAGAAAACACAATAAGGAGAATCGTTTCTGTAAATATTCTTTTATTATATTTGCTTTATTCCAAGGTAAAGAGAATGGCGAGTAAAAAATATATAGATAAAGGTATCGAAATCTAAGTATTGTAGATATTTTTTTTAAAATTAATTTCGAGGCTAAAATGAACGTAACGTCTGAGCAAAAAAAATAACTAAAACAATGGTGAATCGTTTCTGTAATTAGTTATTCTATTTTATTTGCTTTATTCCAAGGTAAAGAGAATGGCGTGTTAAAAATATATAGACGGAGTTATCGAAAACTAAAGATTGTTGATTCGTGTTTGGAAAAGAGGAGAACTTCGTTATCATCAGACTCTCCTGACATGCTTGGTTCATCGCCAATGGTTACCACTGACTCACTTGTTACGGCATCAAATGTAACAACTGTTGGCTCAACACTTGTTGGCTCAACACTTGTTGGCTCTACATCTCCTGGTGCCACATCTCCTGGTGCCCCATCTCCTGGTTCTAATTCTCCCGGTTCTACATCGGTTGCTTCTCCTGCATCCGTTGTATCTTCGTCCTGTGTATCCGAAACAGATTCATTCGGTGGAGGTTGCACATTATATTGTGAAGAGCCGTGCAGAGCCGTCAGATTTTCGCCCTCTTCGATAATATCTACAGTACTTAACACGCTAAATAGATCTACCTCCGGGTCCTTCGACCCAGTGTCCTTCTTGTACAGCAGCTGGCTCCTAACAAAAGTATCGAATAGTTCGGAAGGTCCTGAGTCCTTTAGCTTCTCATCGGTAAGCAGATCCCTGGTTACCTTGTCTTCCTTGAACTTTTTAATAAGACTCAGTAGCTGGACCCCCAAAAACCTGGAGTTTTCCACTGAATCTGCTCGTGATATCGAGTACTTCATGTTCCTTGAGCGGCGTTGGCATAAGTTGAACTTAGACGTACTCGGGCACACCATGAGGAGTTCGGAGGAGTGAACAGGCGGAGGATTCTCCAGCTTATTGAAGATATCGGCGAAGAGGTCGTCAAACAGATCGTTGTAGGTTTCGGTCACTATCCTCTCCGTCTCCTCCTGCCAGCGTCTGCCGGGCACCGCCTGGCGGATGAGCTTCCTTATTATGGCCTGGGCCTCGAGCCAGGAGGTCTTCTGTACGGTTTCGCATTCGCTGTCCGAGGAGAACAAGTACAGATCGTTGTCGATGAGGCGATCGATAAAGTCGCTGGTCAGGGTAGTGGCCACATCGTATGGCTCGAGCTCCTTCCACACCCTGTCGAAGATCACATCCTCCACTATGTACTGGGCGATCAGGTTCTTCTCGTGTTGGCGGAGCGTGGCATCCAGGTCCGGAGAAACCATGTCGCGCAGCATCAGCCGCAAGGGGATGTAGTTGAGGGGATTCTGGATCAGCTTGAAGCTCTCCAGCCAGCGCTCTATGTCCTGATCAATTTGCCTCGCCATCTCCTCGACAGTCTCCGCAGCCTCATTCTCCATTACGTGGTCTATGTCCCTCGTCATCACGCTATTGATGTACTCCTGCGAGACTTGGTGGTGGCCCGAATTGGAGTGCTGGAACATCTCCTCGTAGAGCATCCTCATGGCGTTCTCCTGCTGCCTTTGTCCCGCCTCGTTGGCCTCCCGCCTCCAGCGCTCCCGTTGGGCCAGGATGCAGAAGAAGTGAAGCTTGCGCTGCTCCTTGAGCCGCAGCATTTCGTCGGCGAGGAACTGCATGATCGAGCCAATGTAGGTACCCTCGTAGGTGTGGATTAGGTGCTCCAGATCCTCGTGTCCCTTTTCGGCCGACCTCGGCTTACCCGGTGCAAAGGGGTCTACGAGGTTGCGCACCTCACGTGGTCTTCTCTCTGATAAAATTGTCGTGTAGCGGGTGTAATGTAGCCTGTCGAGGAGGTGCTCGCTCGAGGAAGTGCTTCCCGTACGCTTCTTCAACGGCGCTCGTGTCTTCAGACAGTGGGGAGGGCTCTTGACGAGGTCCGCCTGCGTCCTCAGGGTCTTCAGGGACTCATAGAGCTTCTGAAGATTGGCATCACTGCAGAAGTTTTGCTCGTACTCCCTGACATACTCCTTGGGCTTGGACCACTCCTTCAGCTTGCTGAAGGGACACTGCACACTCCTCATGTTCACCCGCTTCTCCAGGTCGTCGATCCTCATGTCGAATGCCCGGCGCCCCGTTTGCGACTCAAAGCTTCGACGTGCCGGATCCACGCCGTGCCTCAGCATCGGGCCGTAGAACTCGGAGCAGGGGGATCCCAGGGCGTACATGGGGCTCTGCTTCTCCCACTTCCGCGGCGTCTTGGCCAGCCGGATGTCCAGGCGACGCATTCCTCGCTGGAACTCGATCTCGTTCTTGCGCAGATCCGCCGCACGCCTCTTCTCGATCCGCTCGCAGGCCTGTTCGATCCGAATCTTGGAGGCGGCATGCATCTCCTTCTCCCGCTTGTCGAACATCTTGATTACGATCTGGAGCCGCATCATCTGACACTCCTGTATGGCCTCCTCCCGCTCGAGCCAGCGCTCCCACTCGAAAGCCTCCAGAATGTCCTTTAACTCGGTTTTTATGGCGACCTTCCGGGCCTCGGTGAGGAGCCTCTCAAAGTTCCACTTCATGGCCTCATTGAACTGCCACCGCTTCCTGGCACGCTCCAGGATCTCTACTTCTTGCAGTCCTGGCGGCTTATTGCCGGGCAGTATCTTGGCCAGGGAAAAGAGCTCAAGGGTCTCGGCCTTGTCCTTGTTTATGATCTCCGGTAAGTAGGCCAGCGTCTGAGCCGAGGATTCCCTGAGAACAAGAGATTATATGTGGATGCTTCCTCGAGAGTGTCTACTTTGGCCATACCTATAAAGTGTTTGTGTGGTCTGATCCTTGAAGGGTCGATTGTCCATGTACTTGGGAAAGTAATCACACTTGTTCTTCAACTCCTTGCGAATGGGCTTCACCGGCGTAAACTTGACCTCCTGGGACGCAAGCTCCGAGTGCTGGGTTTTGAGGAACTGGAGTCCCGGCGAATGGAACTGGCACTCGCTGTCCGTTCGCGGCAGTTTTCCCACATTGCGAATGGCAGGATCGTTTTCGCCTAGAAAAGACTTCTTTAGAAGCTCATTAACATTTAACAGTTTTGACAAGGACCTACCTCCTCTTATACGGTTATCCAATGGCCTCTTGTTCAAACATGGATTCGCCGGACAATCGCTGCCCCTTCGGGACAGCTTTCTTTCCACACGCTCAGCTGAAATATTGGCACCTAGAAAATAAACTCATTTGAGGATCGAAGGATGTCAGATCCTGCGGAAGACTCACCACCCGCTGGCACTCTGGTGTCCGAGGATTTTGTGATCAAGCACGAAGTCAGGCCCTGTCCCATGATCCTCTCGTTTTCCTTGGCCTTCACCAAATCCCCCAGACTGCGCTGCTGTTTTCCATGGTTGAATGTGACGCGTTTCTTCTGCCGCAAGGAGATCTCCTCAAGCCTCGGCGACTGGAGGTCTGTTGGTGGTGTGGCACCACGGTTTTCGCGGATAAACTGAAGGATTCGCTCTTTTCGCAACTGCTTGTCCTTGGCCGATGGCATTTTTAAGGCGATCTTCTTTTAATTTTCGGTATAAGGGATTTATGTAAGTGTTTTGTTGAGTCTGATTAAGGGAGTTTGAACATACTGCTGCCTGTTTATATTCTGTTGTTACGTAAGTGGCTTACTGGGTTAACTGTTGAGCTTTCTGGCTGCCACTCGGGCTCAAGGTATTTCAGGTTGTGTGAAGCATTGGGTTAGTAGTCGTCAGTCAGCAATTCCTCCTCGCCAGGCAACCGACCCGCTGCTAGGGAGCACTCACTTTGTTTATGGGGCCAATCGATGGGCCTCGATTCAGGCAACAAAAACTAAGAAAGTCATTGCTCTCGTTACACCAATATTCTATAACCTGAGCAGAAATAATTACCATAGTAAGGAGCCTAGAAAAAACCTCCTTCTCCTCATAAATAAATCAAAAGCTCCTAGGATATGTTAATAAATATATTTATTAAATATATAAAGGTCATAATTTTGTATAAAATTGCAAGTCCCAGTAATCAGTATCTGCTAGTTGAGCTTATCCTCTGACGAAAACATTTTTGCCAATATACTTGAATAAACCGATTGTATTTCCTGGGCTGCAGTTAGACTTGCCTCTGAAACAAATAAGGGATTTTCTTGAAGCTCCATCTCTGGCGGCATAAAGTTCTCCATAACGACAAATCTTTCTTCCTGACTTGGTTGATACTTCTCCTTTGGTTCTCCGGTTCTGCGTTTCTTTTTCTTAATTAGATTCAACACTTGAGAGCCCAGATCCTCACTCGGTTGAGGATATAGATCTGAAAAGGAAGGCCCAACCATGGCCTCCCTTTCCCGTATGTTATGGGCCTCTTTGAGGTTTTCGTATGGGTAAATGCTTTGGACTTTGATGGGTTTGATGGGCTTTGGATTCTCCGCGTTGAAAATTATTTCGGCAAAGATGTCGTCCAGCAAGTCGTTGTAGTTCTCATAGACGATTCGCTCGGTCTCCTCCTTCCAGCGCCTGCCGGGCACCGACTGGCGGATGAGCTTCCTTATTATGGCCTGGGCCTCGTACCAGGAGGTCTTTCGCGGACTCTCGCACTCGCTGTCCGTGGAGAACAAGTAGAGATCGTTGTCGATGAGGCGATCGATGAGATCGCTGGTCAAGGTGGTGGCCACATCGAATGGCTCGAGCTCCTCCCACACCCTGCCGAAGATCACATCCTCCACTATGTACTGGACAATCAGGTTCTTCTCGTGGCGCCGGAGTACAGCATTCAGATCCGGAGAAACCATGTCGCGCAGCATCAGCCGCAGGGGGATGTAGTTGAGGGGGTTCTGGATCAGCTTGAAGCTCTCCAGCCAGCGCTGTATGTCCACGTCGATCTGCTTGGCCATCTCGGTGACTACCTCGGCGGCCTCCATTCCGGCCATGCTGTCCACATCGTCCGTCAGAATGGTTTTGATATATTGATCGGTGACTTTGTGGTCTACCTGAGACGTATGCTGGAATATCTCCTCGTACAGCATCCTGATGTCATTCTCCTTCTGCCTCGTTCCCGCCTCAACTGCCTCCCGCTGCCAGCGCTCCTTCTGCGCCAGCAAGGTGAGGAAGTGGAACTTCCTCTGCTGCTTCAGCCTCACGGTTTCCTCCCAGAGGAAGTCCATCAAGCTGCCAACCGCATTGCCCTCGTAGCTGCTAATTAGATATTGCAGGTCTTCGTAATTCCTTTCCTGACGTATTTGCTTCAACTCTTCGAAATGACTCTTTCGCATCCAAGATGGGCTCTCATGTACAGCCTTTTGTGATTCGTCGTCACTCTTCGCATAGAGATCGGATAATACCATGGGAACAAATATAGATGAGAACCGGCTTGTTCTCATATCTGGGTGACCCACTCTCTTGAGGCAGAGGGGCTGGCTGGCACTGACCTCAGCGGACTCTCTTAAGGCTTTTAAGGATTTGTAAAGGCCGTGCAGGTGGTCCTCGTTGGTCATGTTTTTCTCGGCGGATTCCGCATATTGCTTTGGCTGGGACCACTGTTTGAGTTTTGTGAATGGACATTTGAGACCTCGAAGATTCACTTGCTGCTCCAGTTGGTCGATTCGCAGGTCGAACGCACGTTGACCGGTTTTCGAGACAAAGTGGCGACGAGCTGGATCCACCCCGTACCTCATGTGCGGGCCGTAGAACTCGGAGCAGGGCAGTCCCAGGGCCTCCATGGGAGTCTCCTTCTGCCACTTTGGTTGCTTCCGCAACACCTGGTTATTCAGGCGACGAATTCCCCGCTGGAACTCGATCTCGTTCTTGCGCAAAGCCATCTGGCGCCGCTTCTCAATGCGCTCGCAGGCCTGTTCGATTCGCGTCCTGGAGGCGGCGTGCATCTCCCGCTCCCGCTTGTCAAACATCTTGATCACGATCTCGAGTCGCTTCATCTGGCACTGTTGGATGTACTCCTCCCGCTCCATCCAGAGCTCCCATTCGAAGGCCTCCATTACGGGCTTGTACCTCTGCAGCGCCAGCTTCTTGTCATCGAGGTGCAGCCGATTTCGGTTCACCTTCAAGGCCTCGTAAAAGGACCAGCGCTTGCGGGAACGCTCCAGGACCTCGACCTCGTACAGTCCCGGTGGCTTATTGCCAGGCAACACTGAGGGCAGGGTAAACAATTCTCGGGTATTTTCTTCTGTGGCCCAATGCTCTGGTAAATAGGCCAAGGTCTGAGCCGAGGTCTCCCTAGGTATTAAGCCATAAGTATCACAGGCTTCGGAAGGGAAGGAGCTTTCTCACCTATAAAGTGTCTGGGTAGTTTGATCCTTGAAGGGCGAAGGGTGCACATATCTGGGAAAGAAGTCACATTTGTTCTTTAGCTCCTTGCGAATCGGCTTCGGGGGCTTAAAAACCAGAACTTGTTCGGTCAAATTAGTGTTTCGTGCTTTAAGAAAATGGACACCAGGAGCCTCAAACTGGCATTCGCTGTCTGTTCTAGGCAGTTTTCCCGGCTGTTTTCGAGCAGCCGGATCATTCTCGCCTGGAAAAATTAGAGGAAAATATAAAAAAATATATATTATATTCCATTTAGTTTACCCACCTGCTGCCAACCGCGGATCCATTGTGGGTGTTGCAGTCAAACATGGTGTCAGAGGTGATTTTGTCCCAGTCGGTGGTTTCTTTAAGACTTTCGTTGTTTTCTTTTCAGGAGCAGGTGTAGGTATGGATTCTCGGTTCTCCTGAATGAATTTCAAAATTCGATCCTTCCGCTCATCCTGGGCGGAAGACCTCTTTAGTCTCTTACGATTACCCATATTATGATTCAGTTAAAGTATTTTGAAATTCAATTGAAGTTGAGTTTTGTGTTTAAAGTATCGGCCTACTTCATAACAAGTAGAAATATATTTTTATGTATGTATATATTTTTTATACCCTTGCAGAGGGTATTATAATTTTGACCAGATGTTTGCAACGCAGTGAAGGATGCATCTCCGACCCCATAAAGTATATATATTCTTGATCAGCATCACCAGCCGAGTCGATCTAGCCATGTCCGTCTGTCTGTCCGTCTGTCCGTCTGTCCGTCTGTCCGTCTGTCCGTCTGTCCGTCTGTCCGTCTGTCGGTTTCTACGCGAACTAGTCTCTCAGTTTTTGAGCTATCGAGGTGAAATTTTCTGCATAGTCTTATTTCTTTAGCACGCAGTATATATGTCGGAACGACCGAAATCGGACCACTATATCCTATAGCGGCCATAGGAATGATGGCGAAATTAATATAAAAAAAAATTTAACTTCTCTGTTTTTCAACGAATTTCTATAAATTTTGAGATATAGCATTTTTTTAAGGTTCTAGAATTACGGTTTTAATTTCATTAAGATCGGTCTATTATATCATATAGCTGCCATAGAAGCGATCGGTCCATTTATATGAAAATGTAAAATTCTACATGTAAAATGTAAAATTTACAAAATTCGATGTTTTTTCAACATTACTAAAATGGTTCGATTTTCAATGATCCAATTGCAGACTGCAAGGGTATACCAACTTCGGTTTACCGAAGTTAGCTTTCTTTCTCGTTTAATTATAATTTTAGCTGAGCTTATGGGCTATTTTGGTAGCCATTATGATTGATACATTGTGTTTGCCGCAAGGGTTCGTTTTTTTAAGGACATGTCCCTAATGGGTTTAGCTCATCAATATCAATTTGAGTCATTGAAATGGTCAACATTTAACCAACATTATCCCTGAAATCTCAGGGCAATGTATACAAATGACCTCAAATGGGTTGTCTTCCGTTCCAAGCCCACCCTCGGTGCCCCGGTAGCACGTTAATCATTTATTATCCGACATGTCTGTGATTATTTAGCTTTTTGTCTTGACTCCGGCGGCCATATTTCATTTTCCCTTCAAGCTTTAAATTTTTTAAGTCATTGAAGATGTTTCTTGGGGGACTCCTTGGGCTCCTTGCAACTAATTCTGTGTAATAATTTATGAGTAAAGTTTACTCCGCACTGTTTTTAGGGCGTTGGGGGTTGGGTCTCGGTTGCGAAATGCTTTTCGATAAGAAGTGTTTTTGACGATTAAGCGCAACACTCGAGCAAGTTGTGGGGCGTAAATTGTTGTTTTTCAGTCCCAGCTCGAGGGTTTTAAACATTAAGAGTTCTTTTGTGGGCAATTTAATGCTGTTCTTGTTCTTGGCCAAAGTTTTGCTCACAAAGCCAACAGAACAAAGATGAGGGGCGGTTTTTCGGAGGGAGGCCAGCTTGAAAACTTGACCCATTTTGACAGCTTCACAGATTGCCAACTTTTAATTGGCATCAATTTTTATCAACTCCGGAAGCACTTCTCAACGGGCCGATTGGAGGACTCATGTTCGTGCTTAGCAGGCACATTAATTATCGCCTGAAGGCCCCATCCCCCCATCCCGTCCTGCACTTTCGCATTAATTACCTTTGCTAAGCATTTTGCCCATTTATCAGACTCGACTCGACGCCATCCCGATTGCTCCTGGTCCCGCTCCTGCTAAAAGGTATCGCAACGGGTTCACAGCGCTTCCCTGTTGCCTGCGTGACCCCATCAAAAATAATGATGCTAATTAGGCAACAACGTTTTCGTCGAATGTTTAAACCGATTAGAGCGAGTGCCAAAATCTACCCTAGGCAATCCTAGAAAATCGAGATCCTTGAAGCTATTTTTTACAATGTTAAATGGCATGGCAAAAAAATCCAAACAACCGTGACAATTGCGTTGTCGTTATTTTCGGTAATTAATCGTGAAATTAAATACCTATTTTTAAACTAAGCTTTTCCTTTTGTTCGCTAACATTTCCATATTAATTAATATTGTGTTAATTAATATTATATAGGTAAAAATTCATTACAAGTATATATAGTGCAGTAAAGTTATTGCTTACATGTTTTTATAATTCGCAAAAAGAATTTTAATTCAGCATGCGCAGAAAAGAAATTCAGTTTTAAATCAGCCCATTTTTACTGTAAATAAGGGGATTCTAACTTGTAGTTTCTATCTAGTGTGCCAAGCAGTGAGCCCCTAAAAAATATTCTCTCGATATTTCTGCCAGCTCTAGTTTACCAACAACGGTGGTGGAATTTTACAAAAACGACTGTCGTATTTTAGTTTGTCCCTCTCGCCCTTGTTTGTTTTTGTTGCAGGCCGAACAATAAAGTTGGTTGAATTTACCGACAGCTCGTTTTCTGTGTGCAGTTAGTCAGTGTTCAGCATTTGCGAGAGCAACAGCGAGATGTCCGACGTGGAATTAAAGGAGTTGCTCAACAGCTGGGGACTTGGCCATGTACTGCCAGTTTTATTGGGTAACTATGAGTTATAACATATATTTTAAACATAGTGGTATTATTTAGGTTTTGGCGAACATTATTTGGTTTTAAACAGAACAGAAAAAGTTTTGTTTTTCCTTCGTTCTTTCTCATTCCGTCTTTATAGAGTAGCTATAGATACTCTTTGTCGTGTTGTTCAAATATTGAGCGAGCAGTTGTTGCGCTCAGTCCGTACCTGTTCAGCTGGTTGTATCTCTCGCTCTATGTCTCTCTCCCCCTGCGCTCTGGCAGTGCTCTTACTGTTGTTTACTGCTCTTTGTTGTTGATTGTTATTATATCTCGCTCTCCCTTATGGACTCTATTCCCTTGTGCACATATATTTGTGCCTCTGGTAGTACTGGATGCGTTCAACAGCACAAATAAATGAAGGGAAAACCTATCATAGCAGCAGAAAAATTATTAAACGTAAAAAAGAAGTAATAATTATGAAAATATTAAACCTTATATAAGAATTGTTATAATATTTTATTTATTATTTATTTTTCAGCTGAGGCTATTACCTTGAGAAGACTGCGATTCTTAACCGAAGTCGACCTGACAGATCTCTTTCGCCATTCAAAATTAGGGGATAAAATTGAATTTCGATTTCATTTACTGGAGTGGAAACGCAAAGAAGTAGGAAAGTTCTTTCCTTTGGTTTTCAACATTTAATTTGATTGTTTTTGAAATATTAAGGGCTTTAATAACCTGGATAATTGTACCGCCAAACTGGGACCAGAATCAGATGAAAATGATTGTGAGTTCACACAACCGAGCACGTCCTCGTCAACTTTAAACATTTCATTGAGAAACCAAAACCAAAATCCAAATGATATTGTAAGTGTTTTTTTTACCTATTAGTGTTACTAAAATCTTGTTTTGGTAATTGATTTTCTTTTAATTTAAATTTTAGGACCTGTACCTTGCGCTAAGCGACCATCCAGCTGGCGACTACGTCAAACGAGCACTGAAAGAAAAACAAAGCATGAACGATACGTCGAGAAAAATTTTAATAGAAGCTATTGTTACATTTATGGTTAAAAATAAGGTTAGGCCAGGCAAGGGTGATTTCGATAGAATTGCCAATGACATAGAAAGGGAATTTAAAGACGACAAGGTATAATTATACAATATATTATTGTTTATATATTTTATTAATCGATTACTGGCTTTTAGAAAATCTATTACAATTGTGTTGGACTACGGCCTAGTGGAAGACTCTATGATAAGTATTATAACACACTGAAAAAGCTAAAAAAATGTGGAGAAATATTTGATTCATCCGGCTCTTCTTCGGCTAAGGATGCGGACAGCACTGAAAACAAGGTTTCAAAAGAAAAAGGTAAATGGTTTGAAATCGTTATTGTAATTCTTAACATACCTTTGAATTTTTTACAGCTGAACAGGCTCGTGAATGGCTAAAATTTAATATTCATCCTTGGGCTGAAGTCGAGGAAAAATGGCGACTGTGCTACAAATTGCGAAGGGACGATATAGTTAATACGGATGGTCGCAAATCCTCTATTTCTTGGCTTTTAGTTCACTGGAATTTATTTTCCCATTTTCTGGGACATTTGTTGGTATGCATAACTTGATGTTTTGGAGAATATGTATATATATGTATATGTATGTATATTTATTATCCATTTTGTATTAGGTGGAGATAGACTTTATGATTTTATATCCCGAATGCCCGTCTTTGATGACGAAGTGGGAGCCATTTCGAGAGAAAATTACTCCCATATTCAATCTAAAACTATTAGACTCTATCAATAGTTACTTGGAGGATGTAAACGCCAAGACTGAAGGTTTGTAATCAATTTAAGTTACATTTTGTCACAAAAAAAATATCTTCTTCATAATTTCAGGTTCCGATCAAATTATAGCTTTATTACTTCATGTTCTGCTACATTCAATGCGCAAAACTAATGTCAAGTCTACGGTGAAGGACTCCCAAGGATCATTTATGATTCAAGCTGAGTCCTACGCCAAAGCAGAACAGGAATTGGAAGTGTTAAAAACTTCACTTTACAATAGTGGCGAGACCCTGAAACCCATAATAGTTGCCATTGGGGGAAATTTGGATTGCACCAAGTACTACGTGCATTTTGACGATATAAAATATTCAGCGCATGATTTTCTCACTGCTTTCGATATAAGCTTTAAGATTTTTCATGTATTTAATCTTAGATATCCTGTGGAAAGTTTCGAATTTTGGATGTTTGTTCAGAAATATTTCTATGGCATTCATTTGGACAAGGACAAGGTATCTCCTAATATCTTATGTTTAATTAGAGACTTAAAGTAGACATTTTAATTAAATAAGCGCTCGGAATAAAGACTTTTGGTATTAAATAGTTGTTTATAATATTATCTAGATTTGTTGTATTATAAAGTGCCCGAAATAAGTATGTAGAACACCTAATTTTATTGTTTAACAAAGTAAACTTTACAAAATACTATAGAAAATAAATCAAAAAACTTTTAAACGAAATTAGTAAGTAGGACAAAGTCAAAATATTTTGAGCATACTTATTTCGTTCGCAAGTGCAAAGTTCGTCTGATAAAAATAAACCTGACGGGAAAATAATCCTCCCAATTTCGTACACATTATAATAATAATATCATATGATGAACATACATACATATATAATAATAATTTTCATTACCAAATGCAACGAATTAATATTAAAACTTTGAATAAAAAAAACAAATAAAAATAATTGTTTGCAAGGGTATTTTATGACTCAGTTCTAATAATTAATTTGTCTTAGCTCTTAAAGCTTTCGAAAGACTTAAATTAGTTTTTTCCTCATCTCATTTTTTGCTGCCCTCGGAAGACGGAGGAGCTTTTCTATTTTCATTTTCCAAATAATGCGTATTTATGAGTAAACAATGAAATTATATTTACTTTTGCTTTGTCAATATTTGCATGCAATTAATTTCCCAAGCTCCGGAAGAGCCAGCTAGCACAGCCATGACGAGCGGTGAAAAATCAAAACCAAACGAAGCATGGAGCGAGGGCAGAGTGCCGTAACGTGTGCAGGGGAGCCGCACTTTCCCGGATCCGGATCGGAAAAACCCTCCCCCAGCAGCCGGGTTCTTCGGGTTTCGGGTCTGGGTCCGGGTCCGGGTCCGGGTCTGCCGCAATTTACTTTAAAAGTATTGCTAACGAAGGAATCGAAGACGAGTGGCTTGCTCTTTGTTGCCACTGTTATTATTGTATCTGACGCTGATGATGGGCGATGATAACGAGATGCTCCGCCAAAGTTTGCCAAGTTCCTGACGTTTTCTTTGGCGCATCGCATCGTATCCTTTGTGGCTGCGCCGGTTTCCAGGAAAGTTCTGGCTAATGCCAGCAAAATTTTGCCTTCCCTTAAAAACTTCGTTTGCATGCTTTGGACTTTTTTAATTAAATCTCCGAGCAGAAGACAAATAGAATTGGCTAAAGTGCGGCCGAATATTGGGAAACGTCGGCAAAACCAACCAAGCAACACCCCACCCACCAAGCCAATCTCCTTCCAAAAAATGGAGTCATTAAACTACATCCAACTCGTTTCGTTTAATGGCCGGGCCGTTTAAATTTTTCAGGACTCGTCGAGAATAACAACATGAAAAGGGATTTCTCTGGCTTCGCTTGGCTTGATTTGATGTTATCAAAAATATTTTCAGGCACTTGAATTAATTTATAGCTCAACGAACTGCCCCTTAAACAGCTAAATATCATTGTACTGCCCTTGGGTGTGTGGCAGCTCTAATCAGGAGCGGAGCAAAGGGAACTGAAATTTAATCAAATTTGCTGTGGAATTTTGGAGAAAAGCTGAAGATAATTATGCGTTTATTAGGGCCCTGCAACATATTGATTGCAATTTTCTTATTATTTCTTGTTTGCGTAAATTTAAGCAGAGTTTAGCCAGGTTTCTCTTGACATTGTATTGCTTTTTCAGACTGCAGCCCTGCCTTTGGCTAAATTAATGTCCTAAGCGCAAAAAATTGTAAATCAATATTTATTGTAATGTGCATTGGTTGTACATACTTATATGCTCTAAGGTGAATGGTTACTATGTTTACTAAACATTTTATAAAGTATTAAAAAATACAATAAAATATAATAAATAGAATAAAATGGAATATAGGGACTCTAACTACAAGATGCCAAGATTTTTCAAAACCCTAATAATTTATAAGATATTTCATCTTACCTTAAATTATTACACTTTATTATTTCTTTATTCCCAAGTCCTTTTTGTGGTTTTCAGGGTATAACATTTTCGACTAAAGCTAAATATACTTTTTTTCTATTCCCTTCTGTTGTGGTTTTTCCGGCAGTTTCCCTTTGTGTTGCTTTGCCTTTCGCGCTTATGTCGTAAAATTTATGACACGAAATGTTTTGGGGTTTTGGCATTACTTTCGGACGGTTTATCTGCGGCCATGTAGCACTCAGCAAGGTAGGCGGCTCGTTAGGCGTGGCATGTGGTTTTTCCGGCCAGCCCTTCCTTCCTTACATCCTTACAGTCCTGGCTCCTAACCTTCCCCCTCCGATATGGGACAAGCATAAAAAACAGCGACCATATTTATATATAAACATTTTTAGATTTATGCACAGAAATTTGCATTTTTTTATGCTCCTCCTCTCGCGCTGCTGCCGCTGCTGCTGTGAATTGTGTTTGGGTTAGGAAGGGATTGGGTTTTGGATGCGGATTTCCATAGATTCACCGCCGGGGCGGAGGGCGGTGGGCGGTGGGCGCCATTTATCAACTACTTCGTTTCGGAGGCAACTTTTCGGGGCCAAACATAAAATTGCACTTATGCAGGACCGGCGGAGCAACCAATCTAACCATAACCAACCAGCCATAACCAAAGCCCAGCCAAGTGCATGTGGGCTTGCCATCCCTAATCCCAACCCCATCCCCTTCGGAGAAACTATTCTCGCATTCGGAGCGCACATCTTGAGTTTGTTGAATGTCCGGATCGCTGGGTGTCTGTGTCGGTGGTATCGGTATGTTTTTTGCCGGAGAGTGTATGTAGTTTTTAGCCACGTCCCACGTCCCACAGCCCACATGCCACATCCCCAGCTCCCATTCCCGGATGGCTGGAAACCGCATAAATTGCTTTAGCACCAAAGGGATTTGTGTTGAAATCAGACCAAAACAGCCAGCTCAAAGACAAGGGGCCTTCACTCCGTTTATCCGGGGTGTCTATAAGAAATAGGAAGTCTATATGGATTTATGATGGAGTAGAGATCTTCCCTCCCTAAGGTTTCTTCGAGTTGAGCTTCTCCGTCTGGTAGTTCCACTGAGGAATACTCAATAAAGTAAGTTTTGGATTTGATTAAACGTTTTGGTGAGATCTGGTAGAGGTAGATATATTTTTAGGTACTACCCTTTATATAATTGATACCTTTAAGCAGAGTTTATTATAAGGTTAATTAAGACCTTTGGTTTATCCTTTCTTTTGCTTTTATAAAAAATAATTAAAGTAAACCAAAACAAAAATATATAAAATATATTAAAATGTGAGTTGTTGGATCTGTTATTTTTTATTTCACCTTTTTCCTGTTATAACTCATGCTAAAATCTCGTTTAAATGTTTAATGGAGTGAAAGCCATTTATTAATGTATTTGTTATATTGTAATTATTATTTATATATTTGTTTATTTAATAATCAAAAAGTAAAAGTTGTAAAATAAATTTATTATATTATTAAATTATATTCCAAACACGAAGGATACTGAGCTAAGCTGTAAGCCAAGTGCTATTATTTAAATCCATTACCTTAACTCCTCTTACTAAGTTAACCTTTGGAAATGAACCTGAAGTGAAAATATAAACATTCCCTTTAATTTGCCAACTCATCCAAGTTCATTAGAAATGTATGAGACCCCAGTTAATGGCATCGACTAAAAAGGGAATACAAGCCAAAGTTTCGCCTTAATTTTCAGCATTTCTGTTGCTACTCCAGCCAGAAAGTTTTTCTACTTCAATGAGCGGGGGCAGCACCAGCCCACACACACACACACGCATATGTGCGAGGGCACAGCAGCACATATCCTGGCATATGTGTTTTCAGGACATATAAACAGATATACACACACAGAGGTATGTATAGATATATATAAAGACTTGTGGGCGTATATGCTGTGGCCATATTACGCTCTAGCAAATCAGCTTACAACTTAAATTGAGGCACTTTCGTTTAGCTTCACTTTGCATGGTCGCTCCTTTTGCCGAAATATCCTTGAGTGGTTCTGGAGGCCCTGGCAAGGAATTACCGGGGGAAAGGGCCTGCCCGCAGGATGCGGAGTTGAAAGGAAGCAAACAAACCGCCGTCGGTGGCACAATTTAGTTCCTCAGGGAAATGCTAAAGTTTTCCCCAGTTGTTGTTGCATTATTGCTTTCTTTTTTTGGGCGGGCAGAACTTTTCACTTGCTCTATTTACCAGGATATTCCTTTTCATGTGTGTGTGTATGTGTAAGTATTAGAAATAAATCAGGGGATTTTTGGGATTTCGGCTTTTTGCTTCGCTTCGTTACGTTTCGATTCGTTCATTGCTTTTCCTTTGCCGCTTTTCCATCGCTTTTCCGACATGTGTGTGTGTGGCGGCTTAGCTCAGGTTTCTCCCAGCGGGGTATTAGTTTGGAAAATTGTTTAGTCCGCCGCAGGCCTAAGCAACAACTTGTTGTGGTTTTTGTTGCTGCCTTCCCCTGCCAAGCTGCTGCGGTCAAAGCTGTTATACAAATACAATGCAATTACAGGCCCTTCTCCTGGCTATCTAAAGAAATTTATATTTTCACAGAAAAGCGGATAATTGGAGGTTCACAAATTTCGAAATTGATTGGTTATACAGAAAAATGATGGGAAACTTTTATAAACTAGTTGGGTCTTAGTGACTAACGAACTAGATATTTACTCTTAAGGATTTTATTAATTCTCTAACTATTTTATTATTATTTGAGGCATAAGGAGCGCCAGTGCATTACACAAATTACTAGATTTGGCCACAAGGTGTACTGGCCTTCTGGCATTATCAATTGAATTCATTCGACCCGAACGAATCGGATTTCGGTGCTTAGTGTTAATTAATGCAACATTCGCTGCGAGCGCTCCTCTTGGCTAATCAACCGAAAAGCAAACAGAACAGAGCTGAACTTGCGATGCTCTGTGCATTATTGATAATTTGCTGTGTGTCAAGCCATGTTTAATTAGCGAGTGTGGGGAATGTAATGATGGGACATGCCTTTGATGTTTTGATGTTTCCCGCCGACGACGACGACGAGATGGCTGTGGCAGTGCGCCTGGAATGTCCTTTGGCAAATGTGGTTAATTAAATGTGCTCGCATATTAGCTGGAGTATTTCAGACATTTCACTGGCACGCTGCTCCTTGCGACATAATCAGTTGTAAGTGAACAGGAAAATTACTTTTACGATTCGAACAATAAGCAAATGTGGCAGATATCAAAGCAAAAAAAAGGGGGGGAATAAAAAAAGCGATATATGAAATGAATGAAAAACAATTTCATTGCAAATAACATAATTGCAGAGGACATTTCCTGTGCTTTGAAGTGAAAAATGAGCTGCAAATGGAAAATTGTGCAAATTTCACAATGGATTTCAGACAGCACTTGACCCTCCTCCCCTCCCATTCAATTATGATTACTGGCCCAAGGGCGTGGTCGTGGCTGTACATGTGCATGGAATTGAAAACTAATTCGTGGAAATATTTAGCCACGCTGGACCGTGGTTGGGGCGTGCAAATTAATTAGTTGGTAATTAAATCCGTGCCTGAACCAAAGCATTCGTCTGGCGAAACGCTTGCAATGGCCACACTGCGTATGCGTCATGTTTGAATATATGTTACATGCTCCTTTGGCCATACATGCTCCTTTGGCCATACAAAATGCCTCAAATATGACTGAATGGTATTGGATTTTAAATATCATCAATAATTAATGTGGGGAACAATGGCAGAAGCCTTAAACATGTGTTTGAGGAGTTGTATTAATTAAAATACATGTTAATCAGCAGAATACATTTTGATGTACTTCAAATTGAAGAGTATAGCAAGAACCATTAATATTAATATACTTAAAATGTGCTGTTTAAATATATGTTAAGAAGGCTACACTAACTTAAAGTAAAACTTAAGTAAATTCTTCTTGAAAGGTTTTAAAGTTATTCACAGAAAACTCGTTTTATTTCGCACAAAGATTTTTATTAAAATCCATTCCCAAATTCAAGGGACTCCTTTGATATCTTTATTGGAATTCCAGCGGATATTTGGCTTTGAGAATAAAAAAAATTGTCTAATAAAGTCATATAATTCGGGCAGTTTACATATATTGGTTCCGCGTTTGTGTTTGCTCGTCATGGATATTAAAAACCCTCTCCCAAGTAGACGAAATCAAATTAAATGAGAATTTTCAGCTTTTGCCAGTTTCCAATACCGACAGACAAAAACGAAATGGAATAAATCAAATATGTCCCTGGCCAGTCCATTGGGCCAGAGCCGCCAAATGCTGTTCAAATCAAACGGACTGTCGGCCAGCATTTGACATTTAATTAAATAAGAGCCGCAGTTGGTTCGTGGGACCATCGAGCAGGAGGGGCAGGAAGGATGGGTAAGTGCATAACTTTTCCACCTACATTTTGGAGCATGTTGCCCTTTTCTTTTTTCAGATTTTTTCTGCTTTTTTTGTGTTTATTTGCCCAACTTTTTTCATTTATTTGCCATGCTGGTCACAGCTGCGTGAGTGCGCACTTCCTTCGCAATATTTCCTTCTTTTTCCCCTGGTTTTTCTCTCTGGCTGCTTGTGCTTTGTGACAGCTCATAAAATGTGAGCGACACGCATTAAAAGTGTATGCCTCTAAGTAAAGAACGGAGGAACGAGGGTGTGCGTTGGATTTGACACTGAAGAATGGCCTTTGGGGCAAGGCTCCTGCTCCTGTTTTACCAGGACTCCATCGCCATCTCCCACTGCTTCCATCTCCTGCTGCTGCTCCTGCTCCTGGTACTGGTACTGGTAGTGGTTGTGGAGTGGGTGCTGCTGGCAGGGGCAATATTATGATGAGCCGGCAAAGAGCAATATGAAAATGAGGAAAAACATTGCACACTGGCGCCGCAGGCTGGCGAAAAAGGTCCTGGCCCCGTTAAGATATTTCTTAATAAGCAGAAAGCCTGGTCCCGAGAGTACACAGAGAATAATTGAGTATGAATCAAAAAGTTGGCCTTGAAATGGCATTGAAAACTCGAAAGAGTAGCTTTATTTGGGAAGTAATACTATGGAGTTTTCTTGAATTGAGATGTGGATTAAAAATATATCTTAAATTAACATAACAATTCATAGTCCCGATTAAAATTGATTTTGTATTAAATAAGCTTTATGCTTCTTTGAATTTATTTTGTATATAGAAAATTTGATTCTAAAATATAGTTTTAATTTATGTTTCTCAGTGTATCAGACGCCTTCAAGCCGGCGGCTAATGCTGCCTATAAAAGCGGATTGAACGCACTAAATAGTCCAGGCATTTATTTAATTGAAATCTGTGCGAGAGCCCATTAAATGTTTGCTCATTTATCACAGGCCCAAGCCGGAATATTAAATTTGCTCGGGATTATCCAAATGTTTATGCATATTACAACAAGGAAATGTCCCTCAAGGCGGATGGATAGCCGGAAAAACGAATATGGCTGAAACTTAAAGCATTTGAATGGACATTCCGTCCGTTCCGTTGAAGATGGTTTAACATGACAATTACCCGCCATTGTCGGAGTTAAATTGCACTTTTTTTCACATTTTCCATTTAATTATAGGCCCCATATCGCTCTGTACCCACTCATCCCGGCTTATCCTTCCAATTTTACCATTCGGACTTTATTTTATATTAATTATCGCGCTATTGAAAGACGGGATTTTTGGTGTTTTATTTTATTTTTCATACACACACTTGTCTGTTTCTTTTTTTGTGTTCTTTTTTGCACCCGTCCCGGCATGTCCTGGCAGCCATTTTGTGCGCAATTAAATTGCGTAAGCGTTTATTGCTCCCGGGCGTATATGGATTTTATTTGTGTATTATGCTTTCAACGTTTTTATTTTTAATTGGTTTCGTTGCTGTTGGATTTGTATTTTGTGTTTTTATTTCGGCCTCATAATGAGCCAGTTGCCATGCAGCATTAATGAGAAGGTGCTCACACTCTTAATGAGAGGTAAAATCGCCCCATACCGCAGGCGACGAGCATGTTTTAAATGAAGTGTTGCTTCATTAAATATGAAAATTAATGCTATTTATTTTGATTAAATATTCATTTCGTTGCATTTACTAAAAGTTCTGCAATAGTCGAATGCACTCATGTATAAGCAAATTGTACATAATGTCGACAATCATTTATGAAGTTTGATTTGCTTTCGCAAGCGGAACGAAATTTGCATTAATAAGATCAATGAGTTTTTTTTTGTGTTAAATGATTTTTTATATTTTTTATACAAAAAGTTTGTACGAAATGCAAATTTTGTATACATATAAAAAAAATGCATAAAAACTACATACATTTTAAAAAACTACAAAGTGTAAAAAGCGTTGACAAGGTGGATAAATTGAGAATTGTTCAAGAGTGTATAAAAATCTGAAACATGAAAAAGGAAGATATTTATCACGGTTTTTGTTATATATTTTTTTTACTGATATTTAAAGAAGAAAATAAGAAAGAAATTCGAATGAGAACAAAGCTAATTAATCTAATATTCAAAACTGTACATTTTCTTGTTAGCAATAATTTTTAATAAAAAATCACAAGTATAATCCAATAAATATTAATTGAAAAATATTTTTCAGAGTATTAAGAGTGTCTCTAGCTCATACCTGGCTTCTGCTCCCTTCTTTCTGGTGTGTCATATTTGATGGGAAATTTATGCAAAAACTTCAAATGAACTAACTTTGTCATGTAAATTTTTTGTGCCCTGCCAAAAATGCCTTTTCACCGGATTCCTCATCGCTTCGCTGGCACATTAATCAAAAACGAAGCCGATGCCCAAAACTCTTTATAAAAAAAAACGAATAAAATTTAAATCGCTTTAAGGCTCTGACCATTTCCAATTTAAATGGAAACTGCCATGATGCCGATGCCGAGGCTTCGATTTTATGAAGCGCGAAGCATTAAAAAGCAAACGAAAAGTGTCCTTTGACGGGACACAAAGGGCCACGGGCTCAGGGCGAAGCAAGTCCGATCCCCGGACCCAATCGAGTAAACCAAGCCCTATAAAGGCCCACGGCTATATGGCTATATGTATCTGACAACTGTCACCAGTTCGATGTCCCCTCCTCGCCCGAAAGTGCCAGCATCATCAACTGCAGACGGCACAACCCTTGCCCGACGCCAACCCCTTTATTACTTTTTTATTTTTCTGTTAGATTTGTGCTGGTTGCACAACCCCCGCCGCCTGATTATCAAAATGCAAAACTAGATTTTGAAAAACTTGCTTTCATGTTTATGTTTAAATTTAGATTTTCCCCTCCCGGCTCGAGATAATAACAATAGAAAGATTCCGTTCGTCGTTCGTTTTTTTTTTCGGCAACGGCTGGCCCTTTAATGCCCGGAGTGGTCCCGGTTGTTATAGTAACGCCGCCATTGTAGTACACATCATGTGCCGGAGTTGTGGTCTCTGTTGGTGCTGCAAATAATATGCTGATGCTGATGATGCTTCCTTCGTAATTTGCCTTTAGCTGCGGAGATTCTGCTTCATGCATAAAACTATGACAGTGGGTATGAGAACGGAATGAGAATATACATTATTCCCTGGATTTCAAGCCACATTTTCGATAGATAAGGTTTATATTTTAATATTAGTTGGCTTAAATATTTATTTATTTAAAAAATAAAATAAATCAACAAATAAATAGACAAAATATTATTTTTAATTCCTTCAAAATATGGTTAACCAAATATTAAGGAAGTGAAAAATAAGACAGTATTTGAATTTGCTACACATAAATTTATTTGATCTATATTTTAAATAAATTCTACTTATTAGGTAATTTAGTAATTATAAATACATATTTTATATCTGGCGGCTCTTATACGTTACCAGATTTAAACGATATTTTATATGCCACCCACTGTGCATAGGAATCTATGGCCGGAATTCTTAAGGCTAATTAAATTCAGTTCATAGTCTCGTTATGCAATGCCCGCCCGCCGTTTCATATTTCTTCTTCAGCTCTCTCTCTATTCAATATATTATTATGTATTCTGGTTAGTTGATATTTGAGGGCATGGTTAAGTTTCATCTGCAGCTGCTGCAAGGCTGAGCATCAACCCAACTCCCACCCCACCCACTCCGCTTTCAACTGCGCTTTGTCAGAGCCAGAAAAGGCTATAGGAAAAAGAAGAAAAATATTTAAAAGGTATTTCAGTGCAGAATACAAATACCAATGCTGCAAGGAGTGGATCTTACTTTGAGAAAAGCGCGTAAAACCGTTTTTACTTTGGTTTTAAAAATATTAAAATTTTAGGATATGATTAATTTAACTTTTAAAGAAAATATAAATAAATGCTAATAAATTTTAGGTAATACTTAAAATGTTAAATATTCTTCAATAAAGTTATATATTGAGTACTATAAAAAGAATTTTAATTTTTTTGCAGGTATCCCCATTTAAATTAATTATAATACCGTTTTCTTGAGTGCAGAGTCCTGTGGAGAATGAGTGTAACTGCAGGCCCAGACACATACTTCTGTGGGTCGTGGCCCTGGACCGAGAAGCAAAGGACCTCGACCACTCACCACCCAAACGCCCAACCGCCCACACACACCCCATGCTGCTCCCCTTGTTGGCCACCCCTGCTGATTCCCCCGCTTCCCTGGCTTCCCCCGCTGCTCCTTTCTGCTGTAATCACGTTGCTGCACAACGTCGACGTTTACTTTTTGACTGCCAGAGGCAATTGCTTTATTAAGAGTTTCTGCTCTACTTGATACGAGGCACCCATCCCGAAACACCACCCGGTGCCATCCCCCTTGCCCGGGCCAACCCCTCGCATTTGCACCCTGTGTGTGTGCGAGTGTGTGCGTTGGTAAGGCTTAATCTTACTTAGTTAACTTTAAATTAAATCTTGATATTCACATATCGTTGCCTCAGCCCTCGCATGCCCTTTGTGATATCTCTTTGTGGGTGGTGGTGGTGGTTGGGTGGCTTCGCAACATGGCGTTGTTTTAATGTGCACATGCCCTCGTGTGTGTGTGTAATGTGTCTGTGTGATGTGTGTGTGATGCCAATTTTAATGCGGTCTCGTGTTCACCCTTCTCGGCCAAAAAAGCGTCGGGGGCTCGGCCAACTCATGTTTTTGCCATCAGCCAGACAATTTCACATTTTACTTTATTTTATTTTTCACTTTTTTTACAATACATGTGGGCATTATTAGTGGCCCAGTGCATGTGAGTGTGTGTTGGCGAAGGGTTCTCGTCGAGCGGTAACCATAGAAATTTTATTTTAATATTTTTTTAATGAGCATGCTAAAAATTTAATACATTTTCCGCTCACAGGCGGCGGTGTCTGTGTGCGCTTTTCCCCATTTTTCGTTACACTTTCTTTATATGCTGTGGGGACCACCAAAAAAAAGGGTATCATGGAATTTTTCCCCAAAATAGGATAGAGAAATAGGAATTTAATTATCTCTGTCTGAATTCTAGAAACATTCCCTGGGATGAATTTTTGTATTTTAACGAATTACAAATCAAAATTTTTCGGAACTGCGGAATATTACTATAATTGCAATTAAATTTAAATAAAAGTACTTGAAACATTTAAATTATACTTTTGTATGAATGTACTTGTTACCCTTTTTTCAAGAGTATCAAATGTTCAGCCTCCTAACAGCGTGTTCGTTTCATTTTATTTTAATTTGTTTTTTTGAGGTTTTGCATTTTTATTACATTCTCGTATTGCCAGCATATTTTCCATGTGCCTGTTCCCGTGTCTGTGTGGATTCGGGTCTGAGGTTTTGGGGTTTCTGGTTAATGTAAAGTTTTGGCCTGGCAATTTTCGTTCACGGAGACTGGGCATGTCAGTTATTTAATTTTTTTATACCCAATTTTTTGTCGAAAATTTAAAGCGTAAGGCAACACAAATGAGGAAAAAAGTGAACGTAATATTATATTCAGTGAAGTGAAGAGTAAACTTTATGGTAATTCTATTACGGTTGCTAATTTGAAATTTTGTGTGAATAAATATGGATCTTATTTGTGGAAATCATATGCCACGTTTAAATAAAAGTTTTACTAATTTGTGAATATATATATTGGTTTAGGTTGCTTTGAAAAATTTCTTTACCTAATTTAAAACTTTTGTCACCTAATAAAAATCATTTCAATCATTTCATAGAGATTTAAAATAAAATTGTCTTATCTTTTACCAGAAACAGAAACACCATTAAGATGGCTTTTATCCTTCTCTTCTATTCCTCATAAAATCATTTTTTATTCTTATTAATTAAGATACCTCTTTTAACAATTAAGTACTTCGATTGAAGCGTGTCAGGTATTTCCATGAATAAGCAATTTAATTTTATTTCCATTTACTTTGAATGCTGTCAATAAATTTGTTGAAACTGAGAGGGACACAATTCCCGGAACTTTTGAGTTGCCTTTAATTGATTTATACGGCTTTTCCGATCTCCTTTTTTTGTTATCGAGCCTTGCCAATTGGCTTCCTGATTTTTCCCATTTGCCTGTTCCCCTGCTGCCGCTCGAAATGTCAGTCGGCGATAGCGAATGTCTCAGTCGATTGTGCTAAGCTCGTTGGATTCCTGTCAGACCGGGATATGTACACTTTCAGCTTAATGCCAGCATCTACCATCTAGCATCTAGGACATGCATTACATTAAAACCATTTAATTGACACATCGACGGGGGCGGAACGGGGATATATATATATTTGCAGGATATAGAGAAGTGGAAATGTAACACCTACGGGAAAACATTGTTAACACAGACGGAGTGGTGCTTTCGTCTCGCTCCGGCACACTTTTGCTTCGTACTTTTTTTATTTTTTTATTTTTACCCAGAAGTTGAAAGCAATTTCTTCAATGGCAGCAAATTTGTTGGCAACAATTTGAAACGCTCATTTGCTGAGGCATTCAGTGAACGCCTTTGAAGCGACTGCAAGTGAAAGCAAGGAAAAGCTAGGAAAAGCTGGGCAAAGCAAAGGGAAATGGGAAAATGGCAAACGAAGGGAAAGAACTAAAACTGCCGTGCTATATACTGAGAAAAAAAATTAATAAATATGTTTAATTAGAAAGGAGAACAAGAATGCCTTTTCAAGATAATTGGTATAATATTCATTATTTACCTAAGAGAATATAGTAAAGTTTTCCTTGTACCTTTATGATCGGTTTCCTTTAAAATAAAAAATAAAAAATATTTTTATTTTATTTTGCAACATTTCTTATTCTTTTTAAAAAAGTCTAAATCAAAATAAGTTGTTAAATAATTATTCTATTTTCATTTTAAAATTATTTTCCGTGTGGTAAAAAGTAATGCAATGGCAATTGGAATTGGAATGCGAGTGCTAGGAGTTTGAGAATGAGGATGGTGTTCGGGAGTGGTTCGGGAATGGCTCACGTAGTAGATACATTGTGGCTCCCGGATAACCCCACTCCCAACCTTACGCCCTCAGTGGGTGTGCAATTCCTTGTAAAAGTGCTCAATGAATCGAAATTAATTAGTAAGGGAAGCTAAAGCAAACCAACAAAGCATACAAAAAGGCGAGGAAAAATGAAAATGAAAAAGAACTCAAAATGAGCCGAGGCAGACAGTCTCAGGAAAGCTGCAACAATTTGTAACCTGAAGGAAACCGACTTGAAGCACAAATAACGAAGGACGAAAAATTAAGATTTCCTTTTTATTATAACCATTTTTTTTGTTGTCCCCTCCCCCGCCGCCTCACCTCAACGCACAGCTTTCCTATTTCTTTTTCAAGTTGGCTTTTCTCGCTCTCGTTTTGGGTCTGGTTTGAGGACATTTTACACATTGCCAGCGCTTTGAAGTGTGGAAATTTAATTAAATTCAGCTGGCGAAGGAAAAAAAAAAAAAAAAATGAAAAAAGTGAGGGTAAGAAGAAATAAACTAGGCGACAACACAATTTCCAGGGGGACAAGGGTGCTGCTGCGTGTGCTAGAAATTCGCACTTAATTAGAAATGCGATTACCGGGTCTTAGCTGCTGACTTGTGCACTCTTCTCCGGTTGGCACATTTTTTCCCTAAGTAAATTAAATTCTTTCGCCCCTTTGCCCATTTCGGAGGGGACAGTTATCACACATAAATTTGGGGCGCTAAAAAGTTGAGGAAATTTTGGTATTAGCCGTTTATTAGGTGTTTTATTTCAAGGGGAGAAAATATACCATATTAAAATGCATGAAATGCTTCGCTTGAAGTTGGGAACTTTGTGGTATTTTTTGAGAAGCAAATAATACTTCTTGAAGGAGCCAACAAATTAAATTAAGAAATCAATATTTGAATTGTTTTTTTATTTGTTCAAAAACTTTCAACATCTGTAAAATGCTTTCGAAATTGAAAGATCCTGTCCCTTATGCTTACGTTTATAATTAATTTCTAAGTAATATAAATAAACCCTCTTGTGCTATTATTTTTTTAATAAAAAAAATCAAACATGCGTACGTGCACTGGCAAATATTAAATTTCAAAAGACTTCTGAGGCCCTCAAAATATACTTTTAATTGGTTTATCCAAAACACGTCTGAAGTTTTCTCATTTCCAAGCAAATAACAAATTTTAAAATTATTTTATTTCTTCACCAGAACCACTCCTTTCAAAATTCGGTCGTCAGAACAATAAAATCCAGAATGATTCTCCCAAAAGGAAACAGTTCCCCAAATGAACTGAAGGAGGCAATTCAAAAACTCCTATTTATTTGCATACTTTAACGAGATTTTCCTTGGCATTTGGCTAGTTTCAACTTTTTGGAAAAATAATTCTATCTGAGTGTGTGTGTGTGTGTTTGTACAGACAACAACAATTATTGTCAATGGTTGGCCAACATCCTGAGTAGCATAAAAAATTTCCAGCCGAGTGCCTTCGAGGACCTTCCGCCTGGAAGCTGTTATTGCTTTTATTCCAGCTTGTGGTATTTTCTTATCCAGGACTTAAAGTCGTAACAGTTTGCAGCCAGCAGCTGCTCGAGAACGGCAAAAGTTATTCGGCAGCAATCTAAATTACTAATGCCACTAACTAGCGACGTCTGTTGGGCACTTCATATGGCCCTGGGCGGAGTTCAGGACTCGTTTGCTCGACTCCTTCAGGACCCTTAGGCAATGGCCAAGAGGCACTTATTTTTATTAACTTTTTGGCAAGCAGAAGTGCACTTGAAACTCGCTTGTATTTCGGTATATATGAATACGGTCGGACTTTCCTTACTTGGAAAAAATCACACGAATTCTAAGAGGAAATATGGAAGTAAAGATCGAGGGATAAAAATAAAATTGTTTATTTTTATATTGCAGAGTAGAAAATTCTTACTTATGGAAGCTCCACTGTATGCTGTATCCTCCTGGCAGCAGGTTTTTCTTGCACTTGTCCAGTAGAAATGTTAAATGTAAACAGTTTCTTTTAAATCTTATATATACCTTTGAAACCGCAAAAAGCAATATGTGTTTGTTTGCTGCCAGAAGATGGATTTGCCATTTTCTATTTCCCATGAATCTGGCTACATTTATGGCAAGTGGGAAGTTTCATATTCGTTGATTTCGCAGTCAAAGTTGCCTCGGCAAGCAAAACGCAGACGGGGAGCAGAAAACACAAATCGTGCCTCATATCGATGGAACATTTTTTTGCTGACTTTTGCTAAAAGTTACCTTTCTGGCATCAGGTAACCTGAACGGTAATGGGCACAGAAAAGGTCGATGCTAGCTTCGGTTTAATACTAAAATATGGCACTTTTAAAGAGTTTATCAGTTTCTGAAGTTTTTGGGAAATAAATAAAACGACCTTTAAATGGAATTTAATTTTTACGTGTAATAAATTTAAAACTTTAGAGAACGCTTATGAATAATAATATGTAAAATATCTTAATATATCTCTTAAAATAAAATATTAGGAATATTTTGTGTGGTTCTGTATATATTTATTTAGCTTATTACTTTTTTATTTATATTTATTTTTAGTTAAACAAATCGAGGGTATTAAAAGTATCATAAACAATGGCAGTGTTTGGATGAAAACTACAGGCAGATAAAAGCAGAGAGCTCAGAGGACTCTGGTCTCCATTCGCATGCTCCCATTTGTGTATTTTCCACCGCCCACTCGGTGCTTCGACGACTGGCAAAAAGCTGAAATTGAAAACTCAAAGTACATGGAATGGTATTGCCATTATGGGCGCCACTGACATGCATATGTGCGGAAAATGTTTCGACTTTTTTCCCCTGTACTTTTTTTGGCAGAAAAAGGGGATGCTGTGCACGGGGAAAGGCTAACAAACATTCAATTAAAGCATACTTTTGTGTATGGCGTCGCCGTTTTTCACACTGTTGCCGCGTTGCATGGTCAGCACTCTTTGTCTCTCTAAAAAAGCGTTATTTTTTGTAATACTTCAAACAAACAAAAAATGGTGGACAGTTTTAGCATGAAAGAAATGAATATTGCAGGTTTTTTAAAAGTTTGAAAGATTGAGTATGGATTGTTTTATTACAATATTTACAGGCTATATTTCTTGTAATAAGTTTTAAATAAATATTACTTTAGCCTGACTTCTTTGTTTTCAGTTTCAATTGGAAATTGAAAAGAAAAATATTAATAAAAAAGATTTCTAATGTTACGGTTAAAGGCGAACAATAAGATTTCCCTTATTACATTTTAATGTAAATCTCTTTTGATGTATTTAAATTAATTTGGCTTCTGTTCATAGTTTTAATTAAATATCTTTACTATAAAATGCTAAACTAGATCTATAAAGTTTTTCAATCAATTATGTTACTCCTATGGCATCTCTACTGTATCATACTGCTGTAATCAAGGGTTTCAGTTTTTGGTTTATTTTCCATTTTTACCTGTAGTTCAGTGCAGTGTGTAATGGCTTCATTTAGCACACGTAAAAACTGGAAAGCTGACTAGTTGGGAGTAAGGGCGCCCACTCATATGCGAGCACCTGTTCAGGTTCTCTTGTATTAGAGCTCTTTGTTGTGTGCACAGAAAAAATTCAGACAATTTAAAATAGAAACAGAACTATCCATTGAATTTTTAAAAATATTTTTAAAATATATTTCAATGGAATTTAACTACAAGTTTGAAGCAGTACAACTTAAAATGATAAAAAGTCCAAGTAGCATTCTTAGCTTAACATAGATTTCTTAGAAGAGATCAAAATAAGTACAAAGCATGTTTTCTTCAAGGAAAGTGAGTTCCGGGAATCTCAGAGAAAGGCCCCTTCACTGTAGTTCCTTTCCCTGGAACTGTCATGTTTATATAGCTATCCCAGATGTGTTGTCGGGACAAGTTGATGGCCCAGATACTTTTTCTCTGTGTGGATTTGCTGGCGCTGTGCTGCCTTGCTCTCTGTTTGTTGCTTCTGTTGCCACTAATAGTTTTTCAGCTCGTAAAAGCTTTGTTGCCGCTGCGCCTTGGCTTGGCACTTCGATCTAAGTTGGCCAGGGACTTGAATCCGCTTGGCTTTGGGTTTTCCCCGTTAGTTGCTCCTGCTGTCTGCAGCTGACTCCTTCCCATCCTTTGCATCCTCCAGATGCTTCTGTATCTGAGAGTCCGTAGCTGTATCTGTGTGCGGCTGCGGCTGCTTGTGTGCTCACCATGGCGGAAACTTGCCAGGCAATTTCCGCTTTAAGTACCATTAAATTCGTATTCGTTTTAATGAGCTCTCAACATGATGCCCCCGTAGATTCTCCTCACTTTTCAGACAGTCAGTCAGCCAGCCTCGTCTCCATCTGCGTCTCCCTGGGCCATCGTTTTAATGACATTCGATTCGTGTGTCTATATTCCATGCTGTGTCCGCCTTTGTTTAGACAGCATGAGGCGCTGTTTTGGCATCAGCAACGGCATCCCTTTGCTTTACGACCACTTTGATGGGCCTTTCATTTTATTTCGTTCAATTCTCGACCAGTCAACGTTGAAATCTGCTCAAGGTACACGTCTGTGGAGTCCTCTTTCCTTTTATGTGAGTGCACAGGCCAAAAATAATATGATATCGAATTGATAGCTTTAACTTCTCCAATAAAGAGGTATTCAATTAATTAAATTCTTTAATTGGTATCTAGAATATTTAGATAAGGTTTTAATTAAATATAGTATGTTTATGTTATAAGAGTAATATGAGTTAAATAATATATTACGTATGCGTCTGTAAATTCGTAAGGTTTTAATTCTACTTTTGAATTACCCAAGCAAGCTTAGCTGTAATTTTTAAACATTTATGATTATTTTTTAATATAAAAAAGAGAGAACTATTAAAATTTTATTTTTACATTTTACTATAAACATTCGTAATATTTTTTATTTATATTGCTTTTTTTTATGAATTTATAAAGAATTAACAAATAATAATTATTTTTGAGTGTAACCATAGGTTCGCCGCAAATCGATTGTAGCACCTGAGAACAGCGGGGCACAACCAATCGCTGTTGGTAAACTAATTAATTTTCATGTCTTTGCCGTGTCTTAACATTGCGCATACGCCGCGTTGCACATAATTACTTTGCTTCTACTCGTAAAATACGCGATAAATAATTCAGAGCGCATGCGAAACAAAAAACAGAGCAAAAGCAAAGGCAAACTTAAGATCCCATTGTGGGTTGAGCACAGCAACAAAGAGCCATTTCGGTTCGTGTTTTTCGACTTATCGTGGCAAATGGATTATGCTGCAGCTCTTTGGGGCTGAAAGTTAAGAGCTGCTTTCCCCTATTCCTGCTGGTGCTGCTGCTGCTGTGGTTTGGCATTATCTCGCTGCGCTCCCTGCTTCCAGTTAACGCTGTAAATAAACGCTGGCAAAAAAACAACTTTTTCCGCCTCCTCGCTGGCATTGTATTTTCAGCTCAGCTCACTGTTGCTGTTAATGGTTTACCTGTGCGGATGCGGCTGGCGAAGGGACTTCGTTGTCAAATAGATTAGTTTTGCAATTTTTCAGCTCAACACTTTACAGGAATTAAGTGGGTTGAACGGGGCAACAATAGGGCCCCCAAATGAATGCCCGATGGAAACGGGCTAAGCCCTAAAATGCATTTAAGTCCAGTTTGGCATATTTGAATAGCGTTCTCGTTGCAAAAGGGTTTATTTTTTAATAAATTAAGCCTGGTGAATAATATTCGCATTGGAATATTTTTATCTTTTTGGAAACATACGTGTATTTGTATTATTTTTTGAATGCAAATTATAAAAACATAATAATCTGAAATTTAACTTTTAATTAATATATTGACTTTTTGCAATTACATATATCTATTATATTTTTCCCCTAATCAACTTCTTAAATAAACGAATTGCTGCCTACCCTTTCTGGTAATTTAAAATTTATGTAAGAATATTTCTTCGTCCACCCTTCAACTGGAGTTTGCATTTAAATTCAGAGCCATTGGCTTTCAGGTCACCTCTTGAATCGAGCCAGGCAGTTTACATTCTAGACCGTCGCATTTATATTCCAGGGACGCCATGGCATTGCTAACTATTTTCCTTTGAGTGCAAAATGCTGGAAATTGTCACATCAAATTGGACAAACTTTGAGGGGGCGCATGGCATTCACGTAGACACATTCACTTGGCAAATTAAATAAACACCTCTTTTGGCATTCACACAACGAAATGTGCAATTACATTACCTGCGACTAGTATTTGTGTGCTCCTGTTCGTGCTGGCAGGGTGTGGACCTCCGTCCTGTTCCACGATCCTGGCTAGGAAATTTCCATAACATTCAAGTCACCTGTCAGCCGAACGATTTGTCATATGCTGACATGCCAACTGTCGTTGTCAGGCTACGGAAACGCGAAAGGTATCCTGTGCACAGGATGCGAAGGAGGGAACGAATAAAGGAGAGCAGAAGCAGCCACAATGTCTGGCATTTCCACTTTCCACTTTCCACTTGCCACTTGTCAGGCCGCTTTATTAGCCATTTTCGACCAGTACCAAGTCTCCCAGGGATTTTCCACTATTTCACCCCCAATGGAATTTGCAATTTTCCGTATTTCGCAGCGCTATTTGCGCTTCACTCTTTTCTTTTATTTTCTGTTCATCAACTGTTTGTCATGTCAACTATGCACCCAACTCAAGACAACACTTAATTATGTTTTCTGTTTCTCGCAAAAGTTTCGCCAGGAAGAGCAGAGGGGGAAGCCGAGAGCTAAAAGAAAAATTACTCCAAATGGCAAAATGATTCCGGCGCTGTTTTCTCCTTTGGCTGCTGCATCATAAATTATTGAAGTTGCCAGTCTGTCATAGCCATGTAGTTTTATTTCCGTCTCTTTCAGTGCTAGCCCCATCCGTCTCTTTCTTCTCTCTCTCTCATTCTCTATTTATTTTCGGTCTCTGTCTCAGTTGCGGAGCTGGGAATTTAATTTGGCAGCAGGTGCCAAGTCGCGACCCCGTCTTTAAGCAAAGAGATTGTGAAAAAATAAAATGAAACTTTTCCACTTATTTTCGCAGCCACAAAAGCGGACAAGAAAAGAAACTAATAAAATGTTTTTTGCGGTTGACACAACTATGTACATACATATATATTCGTTTCGTTTTTTTTTTCGCCCACTGCTACTCTAAAATTTATTTTGTTTTCGCATAACTCGCAAATGCTTTTTTTACCCGCTTTTCTTTCCCTGTCCGCCACTCAATAAATAAGTAGCGTAAATAAACCCGCCTTTGCCTCCTTTTCTGCCAACTTCTTACCGGCGAGGTAAAAACTTTCAGTTGGCAGCTTTGTCCCGTTTACATGACAATTTGACAGTTTATTAAGTTGCCTTTCCCAACCCCGCCCTGGCCGCCTTGTAAATAGAGAGAGTTCCAACTTAATGGAAAACTTAGAGTGGCGTTTTCCCACAGGACACTATTGAATGGATTCGAGTGTCAGAGGGATATTTTGAAAGGCATTGATGCCAAATTAATTATATTTAAATAATGACATTCCCGTGCAACGGCATAAGGATTAACTTAACCTAATAAAAGAGTGCGAATAGTAGCATTATTAAATTTGAAGGAAAGATTTCTTATTATAAGTGCAATAAATATTATAAAGAATTCTCCAGTCTAGTACATTTATTATACAATAATTACAATGCAATTAATAATGAACAAGGTCTCAACATTAAAAAATAAACTTTAATGCAGGATCCAAATTATGTATTTATCCATAAAATGTCGATAAATTTAAAATAGCTGCCTTCGTAGATTTAAGATACTGCCTCACGTGTGGGTATCCATTGGGTTAACATAAAGCCACGAAGGTAGGGTGGCACTGTGAAACCACTTAAAGTTGAAGTGGAACTGATTTTGGATGTGATATCCTTGCTACTTTCGTCCATCGCCGATCATCCGATCGCGATCATATCTGGCGGTCTGCCGGCGATAGCCGTGCTCCGCCTGCTGGGTGGAAGTTTGGTGTATCCGCTCCACTTCCGGCTGACGCTCCGTCTCAGTGCGATAGTCCCGCTCCTTGTCCCGACGGCGATCGCGGATCTTCTCGTTCTCCAGCTCCCGGTCACGACGGAGCCGCTCCTTCTGCTGCTCCTGCAGCTGGGTCCAGTCGAACACGTAGTCGTAGTGAAGGCTCAGGGAGCGGTATAGTATGCGGAACAGCTGGCGGAGATACTTGTGATCCGGGGGCTCCTTGAAGCGCAGATTGCGCACATACTTCATGAAGAGCGAGAACTCAGTGGGTAATCCCCGGCAGAGCGCCTGGATCGAGACGCTAGTCTTCTTCTCCAGGATCTTCTCGTACTTCTGTTTCTTGTTGGCGGCTGTGATTCCCTGCCAGGGTAGCTTGCCCAGATTGAAGTACATGACACAGTAGCCCATGGACTCCATGTCATCCCGGCGGGACTGCTCCACGCCCATCTGGGCATTCATCGAGGCATAGCGCACAGTGCCCGTGAGGTTGCGATCCTTACGATACGGGATGTGCTGATGCGTCTCGCTGTCCTTGTACCGCTTGGACAGGCCGAAGTCGATGAGGTACAGCTGCCCGACGTTCTGGCCGAGGCCCATGAGGAAGTTATCCGGCTTGACATCCCGGTGAATGAAGCCGGCCTCGTGGACAACCTCCAGCCGGAGCAGGAGCTGATCGGTCAGCATCAGCACGGTCTTCAGGGAGAAGCGGCGCTTGCACAGGTTGAACAGCTCCTCCAGCGACGGACCCAGCAGCTCGATCACCATGGCATTGTAGCGCTTCTCGGTGCCGAAGTGCACCAGTCTGGGAAATCCCGGACTGGAGCGCAGCTGCTTGTACACCTTGGCCTCGTACATCAGCTGCGGGTACTTGGCATCGCTGGCCTCCACCTTGATGGCCACTTCGATGCCATCCTTGATGCACAATCCCAGATAGATGTCGCCGAAGGAACCAGAGCCAATGGGTCGTATTACCCTGTACCTGCCGCCGACCAACGTGTTCTCCAGATTCAGGGACGAGTTCCGAACGTGAGCCGTGCCTTGTGGTTTTTCGTGCAGCTTTGTGCCCTTCGGTTTATCACCGACTCGATCCATGTCCGATTTCCCTGGCGGACCCTCGTCAGACGATATTTTCAACTAAATTTTGAACGTTTTATTTTGGCTTTTTCAATGGGTCACTTTATTAACGAACCGATTTTTGTATAAAAACCATTTTGGTTTGGCTCTCCGATTTTCTATGTTGTTGAAAAGCCGTGTCCTAAGACTGCTTGACTTTTCAGCCCTTCCGATTTGGACGTAATAATCCAGGCCCCCTTTGACTCACAAGTTCGAGCAAGGGGAAGCTACTTATCCAATTAAGAAAAATAATTTGAAAATAATTATTTATTATTATTTTAATTATTTATTAATTACCACTCCCCTTTTAAATCAATAAATGTTTCGAGTAAGGGCATGCACAGCTTCAGGCTGTCCCTAGACGGTCTCTTCCCCATTGGCATCCGTCTATTGTCACGTAAATTTGTCTCCTTTGAACAGGATTTATCTTTAGCTGCAGTTTCCATGGATTATTTGTAATTTAATATTGTTATCGCTCACAAACAGGGTTTCTCCTATGCTAACTTTGAGCAGAGTGAGTGGAAGGCTTTATTGGTTTGGTTTTGAGACTCGATCGGATTAGGAGGAAGTTAATTAGTAAAGAGGAACAAAGGCTGCTGCCTAGTATAAGATTATTATTTCAAAATGCATAACCTCGCCCCTTTATCCCTCCATTGTGAGTGCATTCCATATTAATTTGTTTCCTTTGAAAGGTTTTTATCTTTAGCTGCAGTTGCTGGAGATCTATTGTTTCTTGGACTTAAATGATTTGGTTCCGAAACTTAATTCCAAAAGTTAATTAGCAAAACACGGCTGAGACCTCTATGTCTAGTAAGGGTGACTACTCAAAATGGCACCAATTTCAATAATGAGAGGGTTTCCCTTTCCTAATTCTTCCATTATTGGTGCACTCAATATTAATTAGTTTCCATAGGTGAGTCCTTATCTTGAGCTGCAGGTTCTGGGGAATCAATAGGTATCGCTCATGCAGAAGATTCTCTCCAATAATAGCTGGGAAGACTTATTGGCAGAACAAATGTTCGAGCCCTGATAGACTTAGTTAGTGGCTTGGCAGGATTAGGAGAAAGTTAATTAACAAATCTTGCCTTGCCCGAGTAAATAATATTACATGTACATAGGAATTTCAGTATAATTTACATATGTTAGCTCGACTATAAATATAGCGTCTTCTCCCAAGGAAGCCCAGTCGTTGTTCTCCTAGTAGCGAGTCGAATTAGTTTTAATAGCAATTATAAGTTTGGCCGAACACTAATATAAAAAACATACATTTTAGACCATTGCTTGCTTTATTAATTAACATATATTTTATATTTTAAAGACATTTTTTATTCTTGTTAGTTAGTGAAGTGAGCGAGTTCTATAATTTATTCACTGCAAAGAGCTGCAAGTCCTGTTGAAAGCGGGAAAAATATTTATAGAAAACAGGACTCGTTGCAGTTTTTGGCATCACTGTTCATGTTAAAGTGAAATCAGAAACGTGACGGATTCTTTATTCTATTATTCACAATTTGTGACCAAACCGTACGAATGTCAGAAGAATAATAATATAATAAACACATCTTAATATAAGCACGGAGAAAGCAGAAAGGCGTCAATACTGAACAAGAGACTAACCTTGACATTTTTTTAGGTCTGATAAATTTTTGAACAAGGATAAGGTGAACCTAAAATCCCAAGAAACTAAATAGAGGTCTGGAGCATGGCAGCAGCAGGTGCACCGCAATAAGCTGAAAAAAACGAATACTAGAAGTCCCTTGTACGTCAGAAATTCAACACTGCATCGGTGCCTCAAGGTACAGGAGGTCAAGGAGATCAGGAGCAAACTAATGACCCATCTATCCACCCGGAGATTCATAATGAGATTAAGAAACGTTTGGTTGTAACCTTTTTTCTTTCTTTTTAAAATGATTGAATTTCATTGATTAATCAATCTTAAATAAGAAATTAATGTAGATATATATAGAAAGGTACATATATGTATGCATATAAATACCTAAAATAAATAACAGATAAACAAGCGTTAAACATTTTGGGAATATAAATGAAGTCAGCACTTTCCGCAAGTGCTTATCCTGCATTCAACAGTTGAAAACGGAAATTAAATATTTAAAGTGGTTATGTAAAATTCAACATTTTATTGCGCCACCATTATAAGGGAAATGAGTTGCATATAAATATGAAATTAGATCATTAGCTTAGCAGTTTGCAATTTAAGTGAAGCCAGAGAGAGGGTAGGATGGGGGAAGGAGTGGAGTGAGTGAAAATTAAATGCTGCTAAACGCAAATAAATAATGAACAGACACGCGCAAAATGAAGCATTTATAAAGCCGCTTACAATCAACGTAATCATGCCCCTGATGACGATGACGATGATAATGATGATGATGGTGTCTCCAAAGTGTTTGTGCTTGTGTGGGGATTGGGGAGTCCTTGCGTGGGTAAGAGTAAGGACAAAGGACGAGGAGAACAAAGCAACTTCGCTGCAGGTGTGTGTGTGTGTGAGCAGGTGCATTAAATGCTATTACCGCTGCTCCTGCCATCCTGACTTAACCCATTCCCGGCCACCTCTACCACTGGCCAATGGCAACGGCAACAGCAGCGACCATTGTTAATAATTTCGAGACAAAAGGCCACACTAAAACAATAACTAAGCACGCATTAAGTAGTAAGTAAGTAGATGACAATGCCCGTAGCCCCCGGCCTTGGAGTGGCCCAAGATGAGTAGATGCTGCTGGGATCGGGTAGGAATGGCCAGAGAAGTTAGTTACGTGCGCACAAAAGTGTTTCTCGTCCTTGTACTTTTGGCCAAAAGAATAGGAAATAGACGTAGAAGCTAAGGCGAAGCAACACAAGTAGCAAGTGGCAAGAAGCTGCTGCAAACGACGAAGACGTGGCAGCAAATAAAATAAAACAAATATAATGAGATTTCGTGCAACGAGCACAGCAGCACCAGAGACACTGGAAAATAATGTCAAAGATTTGAAATTAAGAGGCTTAAGCACTTTTAATTATGTTGCAAGGTTTCGTTGGAGGGGATCTCATTATAAACTTAACTTCTGGTAAATGTGAAGCACAATAGGGGTTTTTAGTTGTATAAAATGTAATCAATACCTATTAGTTTTTTATATATTTACATTGTTGTGAAATTATAATTAAGCTCTGAGCAGTTTAGTTTTTCAGTCATCCTCTAATTGAATAATAATAATGAATTTGTGGTTCGTCCAACTAAAAATAGTTGAATTCAGTTTTTAATTCAAAATATTATCAAATTTATAATTTAATTTAAAGTACAATTTATGAAATATTTTTAATATTCAATGCTTGAAATGCTAAGATTTTAAACCTAATTATATAAAAACTATCTAACCAGACTGAAGAAAAATAAAACAGAAGTTAAAGTATATGAAAGAGGATTTCAAGTTAAATCACTAGCATATTTATATGCCTGCTATAAGATATATTTTTCCAACCCTTGTATTTTTAAACGTATATCTTTAGATAGCAGTAAAACAAACTGTTGTAAAAATGTTCTTTAATGCTCCACAAACTTGCGAAAATAATTATAATCCACCCTGATCCCAGGACACGATATTTCGCGCAGTGCACGCGGCGAGCAAAGTGGCGGCCAAACAAGCATAGCATACTTATCAGCGCCATGGCAGCGGAGCAGCAGAGCAGCAGAGCAAAGATGGCGGCGCCCGCTATCTTTTGTCTGTCTACTTTGTAAGTGTGAGAGAGTGTGCGTGTGCACGCGTACATGTGTCCGCTGGCCCGCGAATACAACAACTAAATTTATTTTAGTTTTAACTATTTGCCCGGCACAAACGACAAACGAGAAACGAGAAATGAGAAACGTCGAAAAAGCCACGCCAAAAGTAATGCGAGGGACACTCTTCGAGGATCTGCAACTGTGTCTGTGCGAAAGTATTTGACATATACAAACAAAGCTCGCGCGCACACACACACACACAAAACTATGGCTTTACATAGGCAGACACATTTTCACTTTTCACTTTTCACAAAACACAGTGCACAAAAGCCGGCAGAGGACAAAGGATATTATAAATTACATACCGAGTTCCCTCTTTTTCGTATCCTTTTTTGTTTCCTTCAGCCTTGTCGCCTGTACGTGTGTGTTCGAGAGTATCTGCGAGTGGCTGAGTGTGGGTGGGAGGTGTGTGTAATTTGGTGTGTTATTGTTGCTGTTTCTGTTGGTGCTTTACACTAGTTTCAATTTTTTCCCCCTGCCCTGCGCCGCTCGTCGCCTTGTTATTATAATTTTAGCAGTTTATTTTCTTTTGCTATGCAAACTTAATTCCATTTCTCTGTTTATGTGCTTACACACTTGTCCAACTTAAATATAGCTAAATACAGGGTGACGTCTGCTTTCAGGGGACGTTGGGTTTAGATTAACTTTGGAAGCACTTGAAATAGTGTCTTGTTTAAAGGTCAAAAGTTAAAAGTGATTTATACCTAAATGAATTATTTTTTTAAACCTTCAGTTAATTATTTTTGCAGTAGTTATTTATGGTTCAACATATTAACAGAAATAATCACTTTTAAGTTTTTTTAAATCTGTATTTATAATTTAATTAGGGTAGCCAAGGTCCCAAAATGTTTATTAAGAAACAAATAATTAAGATTACGTTTTAAATTCAATGAGTAAATATTTTTTTAATTCGCAATTATTTGTAATATTTTAATTTGAATTTTTTAAATGGAAATAAAGTAATTTAAAATATTAAATACAATCGGAGTATGTGGAAATAAGTAACAAATTAAATAAAGTGGGTCTCTTTTGTTACGTATTTAGAACCACAAAAGGATCTCTCAGGGTTTAGATCACTTGAAGCAAAATAAAAAAACACCCTGTTTTTTGAGCAATCAAACAAGGGCAGCAGCGGCATCGTGAAGCACAAAAAAGTGGTTACCCCGCACAGTCAAAAGTCTGCTCGTCTGGACAGAAGGACATTATTGGACGGACATTATTGCTGCCGTTTGCGTCGCTGTCGAGGCTGCTGCCTCGGCCACAGTCGCAGTCGCCGTCGCTGCTGATGTTGCAGTCGCGGTAGGCGTCGCAGTCGATGTTGCCGCTGGCAGCGACTGTACCAAACGTAGTACGCAAACAACACACATACAAACACAAGCCCAGAGAGCTTGTGATATGTACAGATGTATGTACATACAGATGGCGGCGGCATATGGCAACATTCCACGAATTCACTCAACAACAACAGGAGCTGCAACAGCAACATTACCAGCAATAACAAGAGCAACACAGCGATGGCAGCAACAGCAACAGAGTCTGCAAAATCAAAAGCAAGATCAACAGCAAAAGCAGCAGCAAGAACAAAAGCAGAAGCTGCCACAGCAGCACATTAACATTCTGCAAATACAAAGGTAACTAGCAGTGACATGGGAGTAACAGGAGCAAAAACATTTAAGAATAGTCCTTAAAAGCAGCCACAACAGCATCATCATCGTTCCATGTTGACAGCAGAAATTTCGGATAACATTTTCGATAGCCACCACCAAAAGAACACCCCGTCAGGCCGCCACCCCACTGATTCATCTCAGAAAATCTGTTGTTTTTTTTGTACTTGCTTCTATTTCATGGAGTGGTGGGGTTGGTTTTCATATCCCAGCAGCAACAGACGCAGCCTCTGCACTATGGTCTAGCCGACCACTTTTCATTGCCAAAACCCAATTTTTAAATGTTAGATAAACAAAGTGATTTTGGTCTCGTTGGTTCGGATATAGTGTGACCATTATTGTTTCATACAATAAATAATCTTCCTATGACTACAAAATTAGGAGTGATAAAGTATCATGTTTACTTTTAGAATTAAAATTTGGCCATCAAAAATCTGGTCATATGGCAAAGAACAATCTGTTTATGGCCAACAAAAATCTGGCTATGGGAAAAAAGGGAACATGTGGCCAAAATAAAATCTGGTCATTTTCGGTCTTATGTTATTATCTTTAAAACTGGGGATGCTATTAATTTTGGCCAAGAAAAGTGGTCGCCTGGACCATAGTGCTCTTTCGGGACTATATAAATGGATTTTTATTATGTTGCTGCTGCTTCTGCTTTTGCTTTGCCGCTGCTGTTGGCATGTTTTTGCTGTTATCTCCGTTTGGCAGAGTTTCTCTCACCTTGATGATTGTTGGAAGAAGCCAGAGAGATACGAATCCGAATGCCCACAACTTTGCCACAGCCTCTGCTCTGAGCGAAAGCGCTCATTTTGGAGTATTTTTATATTTTTAGGGCGAAGCTTTGGCCAAAACTTTATGTTTGAAGCTGCGGTTGCAGGAGAGAGAATTAAATGTAGTGAAGAATTTAAGAATAACTTCATTAAGCATTTCAGGTAGAGTTTGAGGTCACAACTCTTATATTTGTATGTAAAACTTGTAATTTTTAAGCATAACTAAATAAATCTTCTTATTTATGGACTTGGTGAATTTTTAAGAGACTAAAAAAAGGGAAACACTAACAACGAATGGAAAACAAACCAAAAACCATTAATAAATCTTTAAAGAAAACATTTGTTTAATATTTTCTAAAGGGCTTAGTGATCATAAACTAATTTACAAAGCCTTTTCACTTTTTTTGAAACTGCCATAACTCTTAGCCATCAAAAGTCATTCCATCCACAGCCCAGAGAGTTCGCTGTGAAAGTGATTCACTCGAGTCCAGCAGCGACTTGTCCTGTGAGTCACTCGAAAGAAGCTTCCACTCGAACCGAAAGCCGGCAGCAACAGTCTGCTTGTGTATATAAATATGTATAAGTGAGAGGGCAGCATCAGGCTGGGTATATAAGTAACTATGTAATAAAGAGGACCTGGCCCAGGCCCAGGACGAGGCCCAGAGCAGAAGCAGGAGCAGGGAGGTTTGGCAGTGCCGCCACCCCTCGGAAAGCAGGACACTATTGGGATTAAGTCTGCCTGTGTTAGTGTGCTGTGCTCGCAGGATGCTGTGGCTGTGGCTGTGAGCGTATTTTGTATTATTTTGTTTTTGCCTTTTGCCATTTTGTACATAAATCACCAGCAGCAGCAGCAGCAGCGAGCTGAGAGCTGAGAGGATGCTGCGCAGCTGCTGCGCTGCTCTGCTCTGCTCTGCTCGGCTCGGCTTTGTGTGTCCGTGTGTGTGAGTGTATCCTGCGAGCATCCTGTGAGCCAGCGAGTCTGCGAGTCAACGAGCGTGCGAGTGTGAGTGTGCCGCCATTTGGAATTTTTCGAAATTGGGGTTCGCTACAACAAACGCATTTCGTAGTAGACGTTTAGGCGTCAACTAGTGCGCTTGGTGCTGCGCTTACCCGTAAACACGCTCATCAGCCAAGGAGAACGCTGGCTCTCAATCTGAAACTGAGTCCCAATCTGGCTCCGATTCAGAATCAAGCTGAAGCCCAAATCCTGGCAGGACTCCCCACCTCGACCAACTAACACACAGAGACGGAGGAAAGCAAATATACTCGTAAAAGCTCCAACAGACAGAAACCATTAACTATATATCTTTGGCTAAACTTAATCCAAAAACGGACGGGACTAGACGGAACGCCCTACTCGAATTTCTCGCACCTTCCCGACAGCCACACTATTTTTTAAAAAACCTAAGAAAGCTAACCCAAGCTAAGCAAACGAAACGAAACGAAACGAAACAAAAAGTGATAATGCTGTGCCAAAAATTAAACATAAATTGATATAAAAGTGTCGAAGGCCGAAAATGCCGAATCGAAAATGGAAATGGCCAAAAGCTCTCTCATAAATGATTAAATCAGTAATTGATTTTAATGCCGTATTTGGAAAGTGCGCGTTATGTTAAATATTTCCATGGGTATGTACTTGATGTTGTAATGGAATATACGTACGTCTATATGTCATGCAAATTCTTTGGTGTTCTTTGATGTCAATGTCGTTGTTGTCATTGTCGTTATTGTCGTTGTTCTTATTGTCCAAAAGTCGCAATTAAAAAAGTAACTTTAACCACGATAAATAATAATAATGATGACATTTCTATGTATTGAGTAAGTATGACAGCTACTTTATATTTTATTAAAACAGATAAATGTGGGGTAAAATTAATATTCTATTTAAAAAATATATTTATAATGTAGTATTTTTATTGTCTGATTTAGGTTTTATAAGAGATTAAGGAAAGTTAGAAAAAAATTGGTTGACTGAGAGTAGGAATGAATTAAGAATTTAATATAATTAAAAATCGTAGTTTATTATTTTTTTTGCGATTTTTTTTTCTCTTAAAATCTAAGATTTGAATATATTTTCTAGACCCTCTCTTAGTTTGGAAAATAAGGAAATGGAAAGTATTTCCCTTAAAATTTCTGGCTCTTTAAAAATAATACATCAACACTTTAAATCATCTCAAATAAAATATTTAAATATTGTTAGACGCCTCTAATGACCCAAAGAAAAAGTTAGGAGAGCACACCCAATTATGTGTTGAAAATACAAATCAAAAGCAGAGCAAGCACAGGGTCCAGAGAAAACAGAAACCGAAAAGTGCAAACAGAAAAGTTTCAACGAGCTGAATTTGTACAACTCATCAAATATTCTTTAGCCGGGGCCTGTGTGCGGGCGTCTGTTGAGAGTACAGGGCCGGCAAGGACAGCCCAGGCACAGCCAGTGGCACAGGACACACCGAGATCGGCAATGCCGAGTGGGGCATCGGAGGAGCTGGCTGGCTGGCTGGCTGCCTGGCGGGCAGCCTGTCGTAAAATCGAGTTCATCGTGAATTCGAAACGAGAAGCCACAAACGACAGGCAACCCTGCGAATCTCAAGCACTCGCAGGATGCCAGCAATCCTCACACAGACTCGTCCACACACACACACACAGACACTGAGAATTGCACAGGCGAGTGTCATGCGTCGTACGCGATGTCAAGGACCGCACCCAAAAAACTTTTTTCTCGCAACGCGAATTTCTGACGAGCTCTGAGCTCTGATGGACGGATGGATGGCTTCTGGGTCCCAGAGTTTTGGGTGCACGCCCCGTCGACTGTCGATGATTTGTAGGGGCAACTCCGCCTCGAATCTACACTGAGCGAAAATATATTTTGTATGAAAAAATAGGAAAGGAGAATTTTAGATTAGACTTATAGATTAAAGTGCACAGTCATTAAGAGTTAAGAGTGCTCTAACATTTTGAAAATAGTAGATATTGAAGTTCAGATTAAAACTTCGGATTTTTTATTTTAAATTGAGAGTAAGTCAAATATATCATCATTTTAGTTGAGTTCCTTAGTTGCATCAGCAGCTTACTTATTAGTTAAAAAGTACTAAGTATCTAAGAAAAAATATGGAGTTCGAAAATGATCTTTGAATATTTGATTTAATAAACTTTCAATTATTTTATTGAAATTAAATGTTCTACTAGAACTTTGCTCCTTAAAATATTTAAAAACCGAAGAAAGGCCAACGATTTTTTTTGGAAATATTTTATTTGCATTATTTAATCTCTTAAACTGAAAAGTCGTGAGCCATATTTTAAGTTTGGTGCAACCAGTTCATCAGAATGTTTAATTTAAATCGAAATATTATAGTACGCCTATAATTATAATTATAAAACTAGTTTTTCTAATGAAGTAATTTTATATTTATTTAGAGTCTTATATTTATTTATTTATTTATTTAAGCTCTGATTCCGCAACAATTGCAAATTGTTACGAATAATTTTCTCTAGCTATAGCTACTAGGCCTTAAGCTATAGAGTCTTATATTTTAATAATATATTCCATTAATTTCATTTAATTTTACCAATAAACTCCTTTTGCTTTTAAGAGAAGCTAAACAATATTTGAATTCATTTTATTGGTTGCACTGATTCATACTTTCTAAACATATTACAGTTCAACCTACTTTTGCCTAGAATCTATCCTTATTCCAATCCCAAAATTTAATTTTTAGAAGTGAGATTATTTTTACAATTTGCTTAAATGCTTCTTGGATTTCTTAGTGTACGATATGTACTCGAACATATGCAAGTATTTATGGCAGGTTAAACTTGGCGAAGTGCGCTAGCGGAAGGAAATGAGATTTTTATGTGTCTCCTAGCCTTCGTCTCCTTCGAACCAAAGGACTTTTTCCCAGCACAAAAATAGAGAAAAAAATGGAATAGTGAAACGTGCTTTGCATAAAATACGAGACGAGCTGCCCGTGTTTTATTATCCCGCGCACACAAACAACTTGATTCAGTCGGTTCAGCCTTCGTTATCTCTCACGCTTGGCTGGCATAAAATTTTGTTGGCTGCGTTTTTTGCACGTATTTCTTGCCGTTGTGTTTTTTTTTTCCTAGGAGCGGGTTTATGTTTTTTACGAGTACCCACCATTCCGGGTTCATTCGCGTTGCTTTTTTCCTTTCCTGATTTTTTGGTTGCCGGCACTTGTTAGGTTCTTGCTTTGTGCGTACGGCAAATGGCTTTCGTGCACTTTTTGTCAGGTAGAAAATAGTTTCATTCAGTTCGCTTTGAGCAAAAAGTTTCTGAAGGTTTTTCCTGGCTGGCTTTCCCCCTTTTTTTTGTTGGTGAGCTTAATGTCCTGCAAGGGGTCGGGAAATTGGATTGCGGTTTAGGACTGCAAGCGGGCTTATGTTGGGTTTGAAGGAGAAAACTTGTAAGGGAAACTGAGTTAGGTGCTCGTATTAACAGAGACATAAAATATAAAGACTTAAATTTATTTTAAAATCCTCTATACATTATTTAAAAGTTATACTCTATCTATAAAGCGCTTTAAATAATTATTTAAAAAATAGAGTAGAGCAAAAAATACTAAAATAGGTTAAGAATTGTCTTTTTCATCCTACAAATAATAATTGCTGAGCGAATTCTCCAACTTAAGTTTGAATTTAAGAACCCATCCTTCCCTTGAAACCACTAACTAAGCCAGACAAATATTTATACTTACTCCCAAGGCAGACAGTTCTCACTTGAATTATGTAGTCAAGAAAAAAATCTATAAAAAAGAGACGACGACGACCTCTGGCACTTTCATCTTCTCTGGTTTGCAAACAAGCTGCCTTACATGTGAACGTCCTTTCCTTTTAGTCATTGCTCCTCTGGGTGTCCTGCTCCTGTCTGAGGCAATAAAAGGATAAAAGCGAGAAGCTTGCCAGGACACGAGGCAGAAGCGAAACCATTGACATTAAAATCATGCATAAGTGCTCATATGGCAGCAATGCGACAGCGAAGACAGCAACATCCACAGCAACTACAACAAAGCCGCCTAATTGCGAGGCATTCAACTAGAATGACAGTGGGACAGACAGACAGTGGGACAGTTTATGAAAAGACCGCTTTATGAAAATTCTAGTCTTGGCATGGAAATTTTTCCGAAGCAAAGCGTTGCTTAAAGCGAAGATAGGCGGAATAATCGAATTACCAATAGGTTTAATGTATAAATGAATAATGAACTTAAATATTTTATATAATATGATGTAGGTGCAATGTTTAAGTGATTATCTTAACAAGATTAAAACTTTGAGAGTAATACTCTAGTTTACTTTGAGTATATTAAATTTATAATATAAAATAACTAGTTTACAAGCCAATGTTAATACAGGCTAGGTCGTTTATAGGATGTGGTGTTTAGCAACTGCAATAAAACCCACAAATATTAAGGTTAAACTATAATAATATAGTTTTTTAAATATTAAGTGCTTAATAGATGCCAGGATACTGTTAATTTAAGTTAAGTTATATAGCGATGTAATTCTTGATAAAATTTCTTTGATATCATGCTAGGATGATTAAATTTATTTTTTAACTTACAAAAATTATTTGAGCCACACAAGGTTTAAGAAACAAACCAAATCTTACGTAAAATTCTTTGTACATCCCTTAAAAAAGTTATCTCATCCTACACAATGTAATCACATTTTTCCCGCTCTGTAACAACGCCGTTACATATTCAGATTCAATTTTATTTTTGTATCTCCTGCCCAATGAAGCGAATTCTAGGGCGGCTGCTGGCAATCGATAAAAAGCCAACAAAAAATATGAAACGATGCTGACAGACGAGGCGAAATTTAAATAGCTACAGCGATGACATAGGAACCGAATCAATAGAGCCAAGGCTGCTGGCAGTTTGTCAGCTGTTTTAGTTCCCATTCATTGGCACGACGGCAGCTGGCCGGCTATTTTTCCACAGTTGAACAGCTGATTTCATGCAATTTTCATTGTTGCCGCCGCTGAGCCCTGGGCGCCAAATGCAAGGCAAGGAAAACAGGACGCAGCTCGCTCGAGGGGCAGAGCAGATTTTCCCTCCCTATTGTCCTGCCCGAAAGCCTGGTGCAAATGTGTGTCACGGGCCACGGGTCCCCGTATCCCTGCATTCTCTATTCAGTGGCCTATACTCTGCCAACGCTTGTCGATCAGCTGCTGCAGGACAACAATGCACACAATGCCTCTTGTTTTTCCATCCCCCTCTTCTGGCCTGCTGCTCAGCGATTTTCCTGCGTTTTGTGAATTTTCCAGATGCAGGCCGGATTTTTGTAGGATCCTGTGACTGATTCGCCGTTCCTGTGAGAATGTGAGTGTGTGCGATTGAAAGGATATTGATCGGAAAAGCGATTGCAATTTGATTTATGAGTTGTTAATATGACTAATTTGACTGAACTTATGCATGGCTGAGTTCTAAGGGGATTTGTTTAATTATTTATTTTCAAAGATAGGTTTCTTGAATAAATTGGCTTAAATAGTTTTACAAAAATGTCCATAAATGTTCATCATAATTATTCATGTGATTTAGAGAAAGTATTCTTCTTTTTATAAGACTAGATTATTTTAAAAAATTTTTGTAAGCTGAATTATAATTTAATACACCTAATTTTGGTTTGAAGGTATTAAAAAAGGTATTAAAAAAACGGTTTTAAAAGTATTAAATTGACACAACTTAAGCCAAGCTTTTTTTTTATTATCAAACAGATCTAGAAAATAACGTAGAATATAGAATATTGTTTTTTTTAACGTCCATTAAATTAATTATATATTTAAAATATTAAAGAGAACATTAAGAAGGAAGTCTTACAACATGAATTTAAGAATATCTTTAAAAGGAATAATTAACTATTTTAACCATTTCCTTGTTATCATCGCTGAAAGTGATTTTTAGTTGTACAAAATAAATTGATTTCATCAACGTAAGCATTTATTACGCATACTATTTATTACCTTTTCATTCTATAAAGAAGCACAAGCTTAAATTCCATTTAATTCCTCACCCAACAATTTAGCTTTATCAGGATCCAACAATCGGCACAATGACTCAATGGCAGGCCGACAATGTGCGACAGTAAACACATAACGATGCCGCGGGATCAGGACTCCGATCGGGATCCGTGAGCTCATTCACCTTTTCGGATGCACAGCTGCCACCTTTGGAGGTGAGGAGTAAATCACGGTACGTATTCAATGGGCTGACGGGCGCATAAACAGGATATAAAAGTGCAGTGCCATTAAAAAAATAAATATACGAGTATATATAAAACGCAAAAGGATACACAAGGCGACTCCGATTCAGATACGCATACAGATGCACATAATCGTAAAATCGGCAAGGATAACAATGATATGTGAATGGAACACACGGGCAGCTGGTCCCGACAGGATAACCCGAGCCCGAACCCGAACCTCACTTCGAACAGAAACCGGATTTCGGAAATAGCTCAGGGAGAGAGCGAGTTGGAGACCGTTCCACTCACGAACCCTCCACCTCGCTTTCTCCCTGTGGTCTTCCTGAAAAAATCTCCGTGAGCCTGATCCCGCCGCTGACGACGATCATCCCCTAAATCGCATCCCGATCGTGAGTACTTAAGGCCCGCCTCGGTATCGGTGTTTTGTATCGCAGCACATTCGCCAATTCGGTCAGTTCGATCGCGACTTTCGTAGGGAGCGGTTCTCCCAATCGACTACCGGGTCCTTCGCCCCATAAAAGTGAATAATAATAATAATAATAAAACTCCTGGAAACGTGAGAGTTCAAACCGGTTCAGGTTTTTGGTTTCACTTTCGTTTGATGACCTCATGCAGTGCCGTTTCGTCAAGGATATTCCTGCCCTTGGATATTTCCCTAGGTTCCTCATCGTAATAAGGTTTCATCATTACGCAATGAAGAAGTGACGAGGACTGAAGTGTATATTTGGTACTGTTTTCTCCTGGTGTCCACTGTAGGCCTATATGTATTTCGACCATAAGGCACGCGGTGAATGCCAAGAGCGAACGCAATTCTACTGTTTACTTAAAAACTAACCATGTCAGTTAAAAGTGCTAAAAAACTTAAAAAACAATAGTTAAAAAATATGGAAATAGTTAAAAACGCAATATACACATTTTTAGTGTAACTAAATGTTCAAAGTCATGTTATAGATTTAATTTATTAAATCAAACCTACTACAGCTGGCCTAGAGTCTTTATGAAGCTATTTGTAAAAAACTGAAATATGTTCAGCACAAAACTATTGATTTATTTCGAATAATTTTGATGATAAACATGAAACATAACATATTTAATTTTCCATGTAATGACTTCCAATCCTTTTAAGACAATGTTTGGAAAAGATACAGATATCTTGTTAATAGAAAAAATGGAAAAATAAATAGATTAAGATATTAGTAATTAAATATATATATTAATAAGGACTTATTGTATATTAATAGGGACAAATAGTTGAGATATAAAAGATATTCACATTCCTTAAATTGGCTTTCAGCAAAGAAATATGTTGAATAACTTGACGATTATACAAATTTTATTAATAAATTAAGAACGCATTTGATTTTATAACACAAATCGGAGACTTGAAAAACGACTCGCGTTTATTACAAAATTCTAATAATTTCACTAGCACTAAAACATTCTTTTATGAAAGCCATCTCATTATCTTTCCTATTTTTTTTCCTTTTGGCAAAAGCTGTGCAGAATAATTTATGAAAAAATCCTGAGGAAAATCATCAGTGTGTGAATAATTTGACAAACTTAAGTAATAAGAAAAGATAAAATCTCCATACTAAAGCCTTGCGTCTTCTCCTCCGTTGCTCTGAGATTCTTATTATATACCGTTGGCATAACTTGGTGGATGCCATCTAAAAAATGTCAATAAACTCAGCCAGGCGGAGCCAGAGGGAGCGGGATTATAATTTCTTTAGCGGAAATTAATTTAACGTCAGCTACATGCAAGAGCCGTCGCACAAATATGCATTAGATGGGGCTTAGTGCAGCTGTGGAGGCGACAGGACGAAGCGGTTGGAAATCTACGACCGCGCAAGGACAGCGCCAGGTGAAAGAGGGCGTGGCACCTCCGCCATCAGCATAAAGTGAACGAATGGCGCTGTCAGGCTTCCCAACGTTGACAAAGAAGCGAGGAGCGAAGGAGCAGCAAAGTTGGTAAGTAGCGAATTTGCAATATTTTGCCAGAGAGCTTTCACCTTAAAGGACACAAAAGCTAGAGCAAGCAAAAATGTAATAGGACATATTTTACCCAGAAAAAAATCTCTGCTTCAAGAATGCAAAAATTACAAAAGAAAAAAAATAATAATAAAATACTGATTATAAAAAATGTAAAAATAACAGCAGCATGCTAGCCAAAGTGCTGGGATTTAGTGGGTGAGTTTGGCAGTGAATTTGGGTGTGGGTAGGGGGTGCTATGCAAGGACCTTACTTAGTTACACACACGGGGACCACACCCATACTCACATGCTCTCGTGTTCCCTATGTGTACCCACATATGTGTGTAAATACAGATCCCTGCAATTTGCTCACTTCTTTTCTACTTTTTTTTCGTGCGCTTTTCTACGCGTTTTTCAGCATTGCACGTCGTTGCATAAATGCACTGATAAAAATCAGTACTAAAATTTAGGGTTTTATACGGTCCTAAAAAAAATTTAATTACGCAAATAAAGGCAGTAATGGATTATAAACTTTTATTTATTTCGTTTAAGTATTTTATTAGTTTATAAATAGAAAAGTTATGTGTTCTGTGTTAAATAAAATAAATTACTGCTCTATATCTTCATATTTACAGTCTCGAAAAAATTTTAGTTTGATACTGAAGACTGATTCTACTTTAAAGATTTACTCAAACAAAGTTGGTTATCCTGAATTCTTTATAAACACAAAACACTTTGGAAGATACAAAAGTTGTTTTGCGTTATCGCAAAACCAATCTCAAGTGGCATAAAAAGATCTTTATTGTACGGACAGTTATTACATTATTTTAAAAATAAACTGCATCCTCATTTTACAAAACCTGTTACAAAAAAAAAAAAAAATGGTTACAACTTTGTGAAACCAAAAAATAAATGCTATATGCTTATGGAAAGATACAATTTGGTTTTTAAAAATAGGTCCTGGAAACCATTTTCTAACCTTCTGAATTGTCAAATCAATGTGCATCTTATTGGTGTTTTTTATGTGACTATAACTTCCCTAAAAGTGTAATATTTAAGCAGATAATAAAAGTCAAGAAAAATGTGTAAAACCACACATCATAAAAATTTTAAATCTCTTTTAAAGCAGAGGCAGAAAAGTGTAGTTTATTTGAATTTGGATAAAAAAAAACAAAAAAAAAACATGTTAATATTGTGATTTTTAAAACTATTAACTAGAAATTGTTGGAATTATTAACTACAAAGAGGAACATAGAGTTATATTCAGTGTACATTTGTTCAGTGCATATATTTACACTCACACAGAATCAAATGCACACATACATTTTGCATGCCTTGCCAGAGGGACTTCCACTGGCATCGTTGCTGTTGTTGATTTTCTTTGGGCCTTACCGCTTTGGCATGCAAATTTGCTTGCATGAAAATGAAGGCGAGGAGGCTTCTGGGTGCTCAGTTCTCGGTTTTCAGTTCTCCTCTCGCTCTGCAGATTCCAGGACCGGCCGTGGCTCCTTTCCGCTCCTTTTCGCAGGACTCGCAGCTGAGCTGAGCAGTCGGGCGTGTGCGTTCCATTTCGCATATGCATAAAATGTTGGAGCCGAGCATTCGGGGGCCTGGCTGTGCCCAATGTTTTCGTTCTGTTTGTTTTTGGGCCCCGGGCAACTCGACTGGGTCCTTTGTGTCTGATGGGGTCCTGTGGGGACTTTAGCTTATGCTGCGCCTTATGGGTTGCCCCTTTTCGGGTTTGCGAAAACTTAATAACTGTTCAATGCAGATTACTCGCAAGATTACGGGCGAAAGGGGCGGAGCGCACTGTGTATCCTTCAAGCTAGTGACGTGATTGCTATGTGTACCCTGGAAATCGATTAGATGGCATGTAAAGGGTATGTGGGGAACTGGCTTTGGGCGTTTTGCCATTGAGCTGATTCGATTTGAATAAAGGGTATATACAAATTGCGTACTTATGCAAATCTCTAGCCGAGTGGAAGCCATTTGGTTCTTTAGTAAATTGGAAGATCTTTATCATTGTTATAGCAATAGTTTTGAGGGCATTTTATTCTTTTTTTAGTGGTTCTTGACGATTATTCTTTACCAAAATAACTGGTTTATTCATAAAAACTATATTAGTGATCGTTGGATTAAAGGTCTTTGATAAACTTATGAATATAAATAGGATACATCATATTTTTCAGGTGGATTTTTTAAATACTTTTTTTTCTGTGACGGATTTTTAGCAAATTCTTTATAATTTTAGCTTGAAGTATTTAAAAAAAAAATTGTTTTAATGAAATCTCAAAGTATTCCCGTTGTAATTTTACCAGTTCTTATTAAAACCAGTTACTTGAAGTTAACAATTGTATAAAAAATCTTTTCATTCTGGCTTTATCTTGGCTGACTTGTGATAATAATAATAAACAAGCTATATAATCTGGCTAACTATGCTTATTAAATTATAAGACTCTGCACTAATACACTTAATTATATTAAAAAGACATTTCCCGTGTTAACTTTATATCCTGAATCAAATCACTTCGAACACAATTGCAAAGCATACAAAGTTTTCAAGTTGCACTCTTGGAATATTTTCGACAGGCAACTGTGAAGGGCTTCCCAGCTCATTTCCATTTGCACATAGCCCTTAACCCCGTGGCCACCCAAACCGCCCTGTGGCCCCGAAGCAGCCGCATTTTGATTGGCATTTGCATAAGCAGTTCAATGCATTTCCACCGAAGGGTAGAATGCATGATGGGGCTAGGATCTGGCTCCGTCTTCGACTGGAGTGCAACCGCCAATGGCATCCGGGAGCATATGTGCAGGCCAGTGTTTGCTTAGTCCTGGTATCCTTACACATCCCCGCACATCCCACTTGGAACATCCCACATAGTTATGGCCGTTTATGAATTCTAGGGTCATTTGATTTGGCCATGCATGAAAATGTTCGCTTCTGCCTTCACTCATAAAAGCGGAAATTGGAAATATATAAATTTTAGACAAGCAGAATGCAGAAAAGGATATTGCATTTTCTGGCCGCTGTGAAAGGCATCCTATTTCGACGTGCCTATAATTAAAACGGCTTACAAATATATGTAGGAGCGGCGGACTCCTTTTGAAATCTCAGCCAGGCCGAAATAATAATGAAGCTGCTCGGAAATAAATTCTCGATTTTAATACAGAGAACGTGCAGCAAATGGAAATTGCAGCAAATATCGATTTGGTGGGCGGAGCCGGGGTAAGATTTCCTTTGATGTTGTCCCCATCGCAGGTTAATAATTTTCTCACAAAATATATATCGCATATTTATGTGTTTGCATAAGAGAAAATTACAATTTTCCGCCTGAGACAGACAGGAAATTGAATTTGTCCATTAATCTAAGTATTTTCCATCAAAGCCAGTAATTTGGCAAATTAATATTAATTTTCCTTGCTGCCGGCCAACAAATTGAGCTAAAAAGATATTTCAATTAAATCTGATTGAAATCTCTCCGTGGATAAACATGATAAGAAATATTTACGGCAATCAAATTAGGTGGAAGACCGAATCGAAATGTAATTCCCGACTGTAAAAAGATAGCAAAGATATTCGTGCATGTGTCGGCGTCGGCAGCAGCTCAAAACAATAAACCCACAAAAGCCCCTAAGGAAGAAATCATAAAAGTTTAGCCCTGGCCATTAAAAGTAGTCGAATAAAAGGAGAATTGCAGGCTAAGCTAAAAAGGCTTACAACATTGTTCTGGGCAATACCAGAAACACCCAAATGTATCTCGTAACCCTCACTCCTAAGGCATTCTAATAACACGAGGGGCTGGGCTGTGCTGTGGTTGGGGAAAGGAATTTCGCACAGCTTTCGAGTAAGAATTTGGTGAGCAGGCACACTCGAAGAAAAGGGGGTTGCTATATTTATAATAAAAATAATAATGAAACAATGAAAACTAAGAATAAAATTATAGTTCTAGTATAGAAACTTATGAGACATAGAAGTGATCTAAAATTAGCCTTAAACTAAAAGAGAGGGGCTTAAGTACAACAATTTTAAGTACTTAATTTAGAAACAAGTAAATCATTAATACTCAAAATGTGAAAACTGATTAAAATACAAAGATTTTATTTAATAAATAAGTAATACAACAATAAAAATATATTCTTCGAAATATAAAAGTTCTTCTATTTTCCTAAACCAAATTTGAATGAATTATTAGAGAATAATCGTGTTAAGCAAAGACATTCGAATTTTCATTAAGATTTATGAACAAAGATAAAAAAAAGAAAAAATCTTTATCTCTTAATAATAGAGCATATTTTCTGATTTAATCATTACCATTCTGATGAACAAAGCCATTGTCATGGTGATTTTTCAAATACAGTTCGGGCACTTTCTATTATTTTTTTCTTTGTGCAGCGTTTTCCATTACGCTACAATAAATCTGTGCATGCAATGAAATGTAACACGAGATATTGAATTCAATGTTGGACGGGCTCCGTCGAGGGGGTCAAAGGGCAAAGGGGCCGAGCTGCCGCTGCTGCTGCTGCTGCTGTAGAGATAAAGAAAAGTGGCAGCAAATGCGGAAGAATAATGCGACAGCACGAACAACAGAGACAGGGTGCGGGTGAGGGTGAGGGTTCGGGTTCGGCACAGGGACTTAGACTTAGACTGGGACTGGATGGCAGTGAGTGCTACAATGGCGGAAAATAATATATATAGTATATATGGGAAAATATAGGCTGAGGAAAGCGCAGAGACAATGCAACGCAACGCCCGCCACATGGAGAGGCACCAACAATTGCAATGCGGCATCTAATATTTTATGCGTAAGAGCAATTCAGACGCGGCGAACTCCATCCGTAAACAAATGGATGTGGAACAGTCGGGCATGCTCCGCCCCGCTGCGTCCTCGGCTTGGCTTACTTTGCAATTGGATTGGAAAAGTGTGCTGATTGTCTCTGGATTTGCAATCCATTAACATTTGCATATTAAAACCCCGCAAGGGCTTACAATCCGAATTATTTAAGTGAAACTTTCAGCAGTTAAAAGTGGATTTTAATGCTTGAAATCTTATAATGGAAATACTACAAAGTGTTGAGAGTTTGGAAACTTTATTTAAACAAGCTATTCTTTAAGGAAAATAACTCGTTCTTTAAGAATTTTAAAATGGAAACAGTTTAGAACATAATAGTTGTGAATTTATATCCGATAAGTTAGAGCTTCATTCTATATATATTTTGTACCGAAAATACCTTGTAATGGCCACAAGATTATTTGTTTTCTACACCAAATGGGCCCACCCTTGCTACCCAAAGAACACGATTCCCTCCTAACATGATTGTGTAAGTTTCCATTAAGGGAATTAGTTGGAAAATAATAAAAGTGGCCAGGACCTGGCCAAGACAGCGGCTCCGAATGCCACAACATGCACACCCAATATAAGATGCTACGTTTCGCTCTGTATAAAATGTCTATATACGTGTGGGTTTCGCTGATTTATAGAAGGTGACAGATGTGGGCACCGAGTGATAACAAGCTTTTCCCTCTTTTGGGCACAGAATTCTATCAAATGTTCGGTAGACAAAGGCAGCCACTGGAAAAATGCCTTTAGTTTGGTGTTGGAAATTCTCCTTTTTACCACTCAGTAGCAGCAGCAGCAAGGAAAGCGGGGAAAACCCGGAGGAGTGGTGGAGTGGCAAAAAGAATTGGCCCCGGCTGTCGGCTCTCGGTTCTCTCGGTCCGCTTTTATAGTAACAGCTGCAACTGACGGGCATGAGCGCGCAAATACTAGAAAATGTTGGCAACGCCTTGCCTTGGCCACGGACTAGCTGGGAAAATTCAGGGAAAATGGCCATAGGAAAGCGGTGCGGTGGAAAGTGGAAATATTTTCGCAGTTTTCCTATAAATTAAAGCAATGACGGCGCCGCCGACATCGTCTTTCACATGTGACTGGCTCTTTCGGTCTGGGCGCAAAGTTCATACCGAAATTTATTATTATTTTATTATCAGCGGAAGTCCGTTGGGTGAAATAAAAAACGGAACTTCATGTGTAACCGAATCGGACCCAGAAAGTTTATTGCAAAATATGCAGCTTTATATGCTATCTGTATATTTTATTTGTAAAATAAATAGTATGAGGAATTTTATGGATAAAAATTAAATTAAAAAAAATATATACAGTGTACTTATCAGAAAAGTATATGTGTTGTTAAAACCTGAATGTTATAAACTAATTAAAAGTATCTGAGAATTTATGAATTATACATTTCACTGCGAATTTCGCATAATTAAATTAGCGCCGTGTACGTTTCGTTTATATAATTTGCCTAATTCCCCAATTCGCGGAAAGTAGCCATAGTACCGATTTAATTTCTGATTAATTATCCAGCATATAATCAAGGCTCAACCAGTTTTTGTATTCCAACGGCAAAGGACGGAGCTCATTAAGTTCGCATTATTTTTCAATTTTCAACTGCTTCATATATGTAATTCTATCAATCATTTGCCTGAGCTTAAATTCATGTAATCCCTTTCACTGTACTCTCCCAGAGTAAACAAATTTATTTAATAATATTTTGCACAATGACGACGAAAGTTTGAGCTCTTGTTTCGTTCATAAATATTTTCCAATCAATTTGCCAGAGTCGAATGCAGGAAATTATATTGCAAAACTTTTGCATCAAACAGCAACAACTATAAACTGGACAATTGTTGTAAAATTTTACCCAACTTATCAACTATGTGTGCCAGCCTGGACAGGCAACAATTGAATTTATTAAAATTGGACAACTAGCTGCCACAACTAGGTTGCAATTTTTTCCCTGAACGTTATGTGGCGGAAATTTAACAATTTCAATTTTATTAATTGCCTTTCAAAAACACGCAAAAAGTTGTACTAATAATTTAATTCAATAAAAGTGCCATATTAAGCAATAAAACTACAGAGAAACGTACAGTTAAAGTGGCAAAAGGGAAACTCTTATTTTTCATTTACGAATCATTAAAAAACGAACAGAAATTCGGCAATTAAATTGTGCGAGCCTTAATGAGGCTGTGCCAGAGGTGGGGCCAGGCAGGCACACATCCAATATCCCAGGCCGCTGAAAACCAAAATGGAAAGCAAAACGAAATTCCGTGCGAAAAATTGGCAACGTTGCATTTCCATTTTCGTATCCTTGGGGTGGCCATGTTGATTTCATTTCATTTAGTCGACTCAATGCTGCCTTTTTGTCGTAGTCGTTGTGTTTTCCTGTCTGAGTATTTGTTGTTTGCCGCAGCCGTGGTACCCTCCGAGTTTTACACTGAGGGAAAAAACCCCTGTGCTCCGTAATTGAAAGCATATATGGATTAAAAAATATTTTAAGTATCTGTGGTGACCAGGAAATAAATTTAAAACCATAAAAAAGAGAAGAGAAAGAGTTTAAATCTGTTTTACAAATTATTCTTGTGGATAAAGACTTATTGTTTTTGATTTAATATGTAATATTTTAAGAAAAAATATAAAATATCACTTTATTTTAATATTTAAATATTATTCTCACCGTGTATAATGTGTTTGCCTTTCTATATGCGGTGCTTTTGGCCGGCATTGTTGTTTTTCCGCCACGCCAACGCGAATTCGTTACGTGCAATGGCCACAGCAACACAATTCAACAATGGCCGCCGCGTCGTTGGAATCGCGATTGCCCTGCCTTTGTAATGGTATTGGTGTTGCCAATGGCGTCTGACCGGCCATTAGTATGCCAGAAAGAAGAACCACATCGGGAGAGAGGGCTCTCACACTTTCACACTTACACAGATCGATGGAGGGCTGGGCAGAGCAACATGTCTGTGGAAAATTATTTATAAATAAATCAGCATGTTTTTAAATAATTTATTGCTGATTGGGAATCAATCCATCTGATTGCTTATCTCTTATTCTTATTTCGTTTGAGGTATCACGAATATGGAGAGTGTTTTGAAATGCTTTGTTGTAAAAGCTAAATTAGTTTTCCATCTTTAAATATTATATTGAGTTATAGAAGGTCCAGACCTTAATAATGTCTCTTAATTCTTTTATTCTGCGATAACTATTTAAATTGCTTGTAATTTTCTAGTTACCTATTTTTTATAGAGGCCTACGAATTAATTAATTTTTAACTCACGCATCGAGCAAATAACTTTGGGATCAAATGCCTATATATGCTAATGTTGCTTACTTCATAATCTTTCCACTTATCAAACTATATCTTATTCGCACATATAGACATACCTAATGGTCTTTAACTCCACAATTCTGATTTAGATTTCTTTGCCATTTGCCCAGCTAAGCAAGTTCCTGACAGAGCCATCATTATCTTGGCCATAATAAATCGCTCGACATCAGCATGCCACCAGCGTATTTCCGTGGGGATGGCCCAGGATCTGGTCAGCCAACAGTTAGATAGATAGCTATTCAGGATTTGTTCCAAGCAGAGGCGCATGTTGACCAAGTGGGTTTTCGCGAGAAATCGAAACAGGACAAGAGGCAAACATCGAGCTAAAAAAAAGCAGATAAATAGAAGTTAAAAGGAGGCCCAAACACATCGAGAATTCAAATGCCCAAAAGGACGAGAGAGATAGAAAGAGAGAGAGGTCCTTTTGAGTCCCCCTCCTCAACCCGTAGTGGTAGTAAAAAACCGGCAAAAGCAACAACCGGTAAAATCGAATGTTCACTTTGCACACACTCTCGCCCAAAACACACTCACTCACACAGCCGCCGCTATAGCCTTATGGCTCACTCCCACACACATAGTGTATATGTGCAGGACGAGGAGGGACAGTGCGCTTGTGTGGGTGTAGGGTCTGAAATTTTGCACACATTTACAATAATTGTAAATGTGTTGAAAATCGTTTGCACAACTGTGAGCAAAACACGTCGGAGTAGAAATCACTCTCTTTGTGCGTATGTATGTGCATGTATTTGCTCATTTGTTAAGGGGAAATGCCTTTGTCTGTCGTTCAGCTGCGGGCCTGTGTGTGTGCCTGTGCGAGAGTGTGTTTAAAGTGCCTCTGCGAGAGTGTGCGGGTGTGTGTCCTGGCCGTGAGCGCAGCCATGTTTTTTCCAGCGAGACAAATGGCGCAGGCGCCATTGCAAGCACTGGCAGAAATAATATTCAAACTTACCCAAAAAATGTATTAAGTATTAAAATAAGAACTTGGATAAGTTTATGGTAATTATGAGAATTTATATTCAATAAATGTAGCTTAAATTAAATTAGATAAAATTAATCATTATATTGATTTGATCTCCAAATGTATTTTTATGTTTCGTTTCATTAAAAAAATGTTAGTCAGAATAGGATAAATGATAAATATATACCTACTAAATAATTTGTATTCATTTATATAAATAAATAGATATAAATACTTATACAGATAGTGTTAAAAGATGATGTCATATTTTGTATAATTATCGGTGTATTGAAATAAGGTTTAATTATAAATATATATTAATAAATTTACTAGTATAGCACCTTAAAAAATTTTCTCCTGCTAAAAATTAAAATTTATTATCAAGAAATTATATTGGATAATAAAACCGAAGAGATTAATAGTTATCCAAATATTATTTGCAATATTCCTCTCCTTATATATTTTAGGAAATTTGGCAGAAACTCATAGCCTACAGCGTATATAAATGAAATAATAATTTAATAAATGAATTAATGATTAAGAGACTACGAGTTATAAATATTTGTCAGAATATATTCATTATTTGCATTTTATAATAATTTTTTTAAATTTTCTCCTTAAAATATATTTTAAATTTTTTCGGTTAAAAATGTATTTCTTAAATCCTAGAAAATAAAGTTCCTGTAGCATTTTCTAATAAAAATCCCACTACAAAAATCTTGTGGTTGAGGCTACCAAACGACTTCAATCTTTCGCTTCTGTTGTTCTAGAACTAATCAAACTTTAAATCTTGTTTGGCACTTTCGGCTCTTCAGCTCTTCAGTCCAATACAACATCTCGTCCCCAGGCTAACTGAAACGTTACTTTTTCGAACAGTTTTGCCAGCTTTGCACAAGGCAGGGCAAACAATGTTGCAGCGGCCAACCACTTGAGAATCGCCCAGGACAGGGCCCAGGACACAATAATGAAGGGGAAGCCACCCGGGGATGCCGGGTGATAGCAGAGGATAGCTACCTGCTACCTGGCAACTACAGTGGCAAGGCATCTCTGCGGCGAGCTGTACATGGCAACGGCTTTTATAGCCCGGTCTGCGCACAACATGGCGTATGAGCAACGTAGATATATATGTATGTGTGTGTGTATATGTACTCGTACAGTGTACGCCCGTGGCTCTCGCAGTTATTGCTATGGCAACCTTGACTACCTGGTGCTCATGCCTAGGCAGCTTAACCTCATCAGTCGAGCGGCGGTCGCAGCTGCAAATATGCCGCATCCACCTACGAGTCCTTGAGTCCTTTTTGGGACGTTGCTGCTCCTGATGCGGCTGCCATTTGCTATTTTTCGTTTTCGTTAGCAGACTTTGGGTTTTAATGGATCGATGAGTGCTCGCTCTGCTCAGCCCTGCTGGCTGGTTGGCTTGGTTGCGGCCTGTCAACTTTTTTCCGAGCCCTTTTCTGGGTGCCTTTTTGGGGGAAAAAAGTTCGCCCTCTTGCTGTGGCGAAGGTTTCATATAATCTTTTTTTGTTGTGCAGCTCCCAAGTACATAAGGCAAGACATTACACGTACATAAGACGAGGTTGACGGGCATTTGCTTATTAGATTTTCTCTGCTCAGCTGCCAAGATGCGGTCAGGTAAGAATTTTGTAGGTTAGCTGGTTACCACAGTTCCGCCAAATTCCTAAACAACTTTAACTCACATCGAGTGGCAAGTAACTCAACCAATATTTAAGTCTAGAATATTCAAGTTCTCAAGTGCCTATTGGCAGTGTGCAATTTGCACTTGAATGGAGCTGCAAATAGAATATCCTTTAAAGCGGAGCTTCATTTGCTTGTCTTTTGCTTAAGCGGAGCAAACATGCAAGCGAATAAATAAGCTTGGCAGCGAATACAAAAGATTCTCCATCTGGACCATGACATGTGCAATCTTTTGTGAGACGAGATAGCTTGAGTTGAGTGGTGAGTCAGCTTGAAAAAAAGGAAATACTTGCCGAAAAAAATTAAAAATAAATATTGTGAGTTTAAATTGCTAAGTAAAAGTGTTCTATATTTAACGTATAATAATAAATAATTGATTGTTACCTTACTTGAGCAAATTTGCAATCATATCTATTAACAAATGTTTTAAATTTTAAAGATTTTTTTTTTTTTTTTTTTTTAACCAACCGATCCATCGGAAAAATGGTTAAAAAAGCATTACTGTCTTGAATTTCGTTCTCCATTTATTTTTCCCTTTTGCTGGACTTCAGCTTGTTATTGCACACGCATACACATCCTTTGTAAGTTTCTCCTATTTATTGCAATAATATTTATTCAGTAAGTTTTCTGTTCATATATTTGCCGGATCGCTGCTGTTTGAACTTGTATATGGCAAAAGTATTTTTAATATGCGCAAATAAATATTGAATTACGAGCAACAAGGCAAGAATCGGGCAGACAGACAAGAGCAGCATCAGCAGCTGGCGCTTCAAAGATACAGGGAATATGAAATTTGCTTGCTTTGAGGATTTATGTGCCGGATATGGGGGAGGGGAGAAGCTGAGGCAGAATGGATTAGTGGCCGAGCATTGTCGGGAGTAGTACATAAATTTAGCTTAAATGTGCAATGTGCTGCCTGCTGCCTCGAAAAAGTTATCTGGACGCTTCACTAAATCCAATTAGAAAATGTTCTCTCTTTAACACGGACAACTTTCGTGCTAAGCTGAAAGCGCCAATTGACGGCCAACATTTTCAATTTGTCTAACGAGTTGGTGGGCCAAAAAGTTTCTGCCACATGTGGCAGGGCTGGCGTCGTCACAAAGCCATCGAATGCATAAAGGCTTAGCGTCGGCAGCTTTTCGCCCGGCTTATCCAGCCTTGTTCATCGTTTTTTCCCGCCGTAATGGAAAACAATCTCCAAACGTTGCGAATTCCGTGAGGTAATGAAGTGGAGCTAAGAAGCCCCGCCGATATAGCTCTCAGCTATTAAAAAACTTTCAGCAACAATTATTAATTTCCATGGTTACGTTTTCTTCATTTTTTGGCTTGTCGCATCTCAATGATGCTTTGTACTCTGACTGCATATAAATTGGCTTAATTCGCAGAAAATGGCAAAACTGAATCACAACCGGGCAAGGGACCAGGAAAGTCATCTGCAATATCGCCATCATCGTCATCATCATCCTCATCTGGTGTTGCTATTTTTCTCCACTGTTGCAGCGGCCACATCCACGTTGACACGAACAATGGCTGGGGAAATATATATATGAGTGGGTACGTATATATTCGTGGGATGTGCCGAGAAAAACTTTTGCAAATGAATAATCCACAATTGTGTGTCGGAGCACAAATTGCAATTGTTGCTTGCAGCCAGTCAAGAAATGAATCTCTACATGAGTTGGCCAGGGAACATTCTTTCAGCACTGATAAGGTAAGGGGTGAAATACCCTCAAAAGGGGTAAGTAGGTTTTAAAAATGTGGGATTACGTAGAGATATTATATTTAAAAATATCAAGAATAATATTAAATATCAAAAGATTATTCGTAAATACTTTACTTACACTTAATTGCTATAATCCAAATTTAATTTGAACATAATTTATTTATTGTTACATAGTTAATAGAAATCTAATTATTATTTATATATAAATTATATTTCAAAATGCTGTGTAAATATATTCAAAACTCTTGATTTCTTAAGAAATACTTAATTGATACAAACTTCCCAAAAAAGGTTTCCATACCCGCTTGAAGTGTTCACTGATAGACATGCATTGTTATTGTTTTTGCGACTGGCATGCTCAAGTGGAAAAAAGCATTGCGTATACGCCCGAGTGCACTTGGCAATAATAATTTGAGCTGGCATGGCAGGCATTCCAAACGGACTGACAGACGGAAAGATGGACGAACTGACGGCGGGCAGGTGGGCGCATTTCATCAGCAGTGTCCGTGCAGTGACATAAATCACCAATGGCTAAGCAAGTGCTCCCACATTCGCCAATACACACATGCACTGAGAGAAAGTCATACATATCATACGAAGTTAACTAAGTTAATAACATTAAGCTGTCTAAAATGATAAACAATCTTAAAACTGCCTTTTGATCAGAGGTTATCTAAACTCATTAACTAATTTCCATGACTATTTTCTTGTTGTGTAAAGTCCAAATACGAAGGAAATTGCTACCATGGCAACTGGGAAGATGAAAGATATATGCGGTGCAGGAATGGATGGGCGGCTCTCTTTGTTGAGTGACTGCTGCTAGGCCCGAGGCTCTGGCTGCGTTTATTGCCAAGACGAAGGTGCGGCCGAATCCCCACCTGGTGACCCACGCACATCCACCTCCACAGCCCACATCAATCAATAAATAAGTTCGAGTATAGACATGCAAATCTTCAGGCTGTACAGTTTGCATTCAGAGTTGGCAGTTGGAAACTGGCAATAGGCCTATGTCCCTCCACCAGAGGCCCTCGTACCCATTAGCATCCGTCTTTTGTTAGTGCATTTCACGTATATTTGTTTCCTTTGAACAGGATTTATCTCTAGCTGCAGTTGCAGTGGATTATTTGTAAATTAATATTGTTATCGCTCACAAACAGGGTTTCTCCTATGCTAACTTTGAGGAGAGTCACTGTGTACGGCTTCATTGTTTTGGTTTTCAAACTCGATCGGATTAGGGGAGTTAATTAGCAAATAGGAACATAGGCCTCTGCTATACTTATTATTCAAAATCCTTTCTGTCCATTGAAATTTATTTATCTTTAGCTGCAGTTGCTGGAGATCTTTTGTTTCTTGTTCCTCATGAACAAGGGTTTTTAGAAGCTAATTTTGAGAGTGACTAATTTTGAGCTTGATTGACTTGGATCCGAGACTCAATTGGACTACGTGAAAGTTAATTAGCAACAAAAAACAAAGACTTTTGTCTGGTTGGGAATATTATTCGAAATTGCATCAATCGCAATCTAGAGTCTGTATTTATTGAGAGGGTTTCCGCTTCTTAATCCGTACAATATGGATGCACTTAATATTAATTAGTTTCCATAGGTGAGCCCTTATCTAGAGCTGCAGTTGCTGGGGGATCAATAGGTATCGCTCATGCAGAAAATTTCCCCCAAGAACAGATGGTAAAGCTTTATGGCTCAACGAGTGTTCGAGACCTGATAAACTTAGAGGATGTTAATTAATACATTTTTGCAAACAAATAAAACAAATAAATATGTTTACGTTATGTTGGGTTAGGAATATATTTTTGAACAATTGATCACACCAAAAGATTTTATTTAAGAAACCCAAACTAATTGTTTTAATGATTATTTATTAAGTACTTTTATTTGTTGAGAGTTTACAGAAATTAAATCAAATAAATAATATTTAATTTTCCTTTAATTATATTTTGACGACCGAAATGTATTGAATGCAAATTGTGACTTAGTAAAAAGCCTAAGTTTCTATTGCCCAAACCTTTTGGCTACAATTAAATAAATATATTTTCCAATTACGAAAACTTTTTCAATTTAATACCAATGGAAAGGCGAAACTTTACTTCAATAGTTCCACCAGCCAACTGTTTGTTGTCAGAAAATCATAAAATCAAATGCCGCCTCGTTTGGCGCACAACTTTCGCGAAAGAAAAATACAATTTGGAAATTTTATTACACACTTTCCATTCTGTCAATTTGTGCGGAGGACTGCGGCAGCAGCCGGCCAAGTCCTTTTCCCGAATATCGGTATCGTAAAATGGAAATGAAATTAAATGCTGAACATTATTTATGACGCTGTGCATATCAAATGGCGAAGGACGAAGTCGGAGGGCTGTGCCAGATGCACCCTTTATTCCGAGCACTGGAAACGCACCACCACCACGATGGATCTGCACCTTGGCCTGGTGCTACGTGCAGGGATTTGAGTGGAATTTACTTTGTTTTCCATTTACATTCGCCGGCACTTTGTTCCTGCCATTTTTTTCACTATTATTTGTGTCTAATTTGCATATCGTCCGCGCCGTTCCGCGCATCCTGATTCCAATTCAGATCCTGACATGCGCTATCGCCGACCCCGGGAAAAGGACATCCCTCGTCCTGTCAGTGTAGGGCTCACTGTGCCCTGTGCCCTGTGCTCGGCGTTCTGTGCATCTGCATCGCTGCATCGCGTCCTTTGCAGGACTTGTACTTCTGCTCCTCAGTCTGCTGCTTCATTTAAAGTTTATTCGGCAACTTCAAGTGAAAAGTTAAGTCAACTTTTTTGGGCCACCCCTGCGGCACGCTTCGAATTGGAGAAGAACACAAAATGCCATTTCCGTTTCCGGCAACTTTTGCCCCAAGAACAAAGCGAAAGGCGAAACTGAAAAGCTCGGGAGTTATGACTTCAAAACGAATAGTTGATGCTCTCATATTAAAGGGTTAAACTGAAAGAATAGATGAGGATTATGAAATTTTTTTTAATTAATTTAAAATATAACTAAAATTGATTTAACTTTAAAGCTGTAGTTATATTTTCTGTAGACACAATGTGTGGATTTTTCAGAAGTAAAGAATAATAATAGAGCTATTCTGTAGCTTAATTATTTATATTGATTCTTAATGTGTAGTAGTAACTAAATTATTACTTATACATTAAGATTTTTTTGTTGCAAATTATGACAAGGAAGTTTCTCCCCGTTGTCCCTCAAAAGTTTGACATTAAATTAATTATTTTTCCAGCCGAGTGCTCATCTATTTAATGACATGCTTTCAATTATTTTTTTCTTTGCATTGAATTAAAAAATAAATGACAAACAAATCGAAATAGTTGCCATGCTTCCAATGAAGATTTATCTCTCCCACATTCCCCTCGCTCCACGCATAAATTCCACTCGAATAATATTTGTGCTTGTTGTGGAGCTCATTAGTAGCTGGCAGCAACAGACAGGAAAAGCTGGATGGGAAAGCTGCCTCGGTGGAAGCCGGAAACTGTGGGCGAGATGCCGCACCCAGGACATCCAGGAAAGACTTTGTGTTTTTCCCACACGTGTGAGCAAGTCGGGATCAAGTTGGGACCTCGCGCTGAGTGGAGTCGAAGTCCTGGGCGCCCAATCCCCGCCCATTCCACACCTGTTGTCCTCGTCGTCCTCGTCGCTGGAGTGTGTTTTCGAGGGGGCGGCTTAACTTATGACTGCCGAAAAAGTTGCCTCGCTACATAAATTAAATTACAATTTACCCGGGAGAACGTGTATATGCAATGCTACGTTTATGCAAAGCCTTTCGAGAACTCTTGATGTTGCAAAACATCAAGACGAATGTTTCGAAAAGGATTTTGTTCACCCTAACTAAAGTAAGAAGACTTTATAGTTATAGGATAAATGCATGAATAAGAAAATATAAAATATAATATAAATATATTGAAAATTATTCCCAACAGTCGCATTAACTTGAACATCCATCGCATAAACACAGAATGAGTATGGATTTTTTTCTTTCTTGCCTTTTCCGTGTATTTTCTTTTTCTTTTTTTTTCTTTGCTTCAGCACTGCCTCTTGTGGTTGACATTCATTTGTGCAAATTTATGTTAATTAGAATTGAATTTCGACGCATGCAAAGTTTGGCTGCCCGGCATCTCCGTTCGTTCCTCATTTGATTCAATTTATCTGACGCTGTCAAAGTAGAAAGGAGCGGAGATGCCAAGGCTCAAGGATGGGGAGGTGTCCTTTTGCGAAACTTATTTTTCTTTTATTTTCCCTGAATGACGTTGGTATTATGTCGTCTTGCCACTGTCTCTCTGTTCGCTTCGAACGTCAAAAAGTTTCCACAAGGTCTTGTATCTTGCGGTTGTGTCGTAATGATTTGTGGAATTTCCTTATTGGACGTACATTTTCCTTAGCCCGGTGTCGGTTGTTATATCTATCGGTGACATACATATAAAACCTGAGTAATATTATTATGATTGCTGGCTTCGGTTTCGGGCCAAACACCGGCTTGTGTTGACATTTATGACACGCGAATTACCCTTGATTGCTGGCTAGGAACACTTTGTTAAGACCAAAAGTTTGGTTTGTATTTCTTAAAATTAAATGAAAGGAGAACCAAGAGTAAAGCAAGGCAGAGCTTAAAACTTGGTTAGACTTTGAGAGATTGCAAACAAAAGAAACTTTCTCAGGCTTAAATGGAAGCTGGCAAAAATGGGATGGATAAAAGTTAGTTAACACTAAAATTAAAATTTTTAGACCTCTTTTTGCTGGGATATATTCTAGATTAAAATATGTTAAGAAGATCTTAGAGCTAAGAGTAACCTACAAAAATTCAGAATATATTTTTAAAATATATAGCACCCCTTTAAAAGCAACTTTACTAATTATTTAATCTGAAAGCATTGAGAAAATATAAATTCTTAAGTGTCAATGCGTTTTAGATTAGAAATGAACAAAAAGTGATTTTAAATTTATTAAATAACAAGAAATAATATTATTAAAGCATTATTCAAAAGCGATTTAAAGCACTTTAAATGCTTTAAGCTGGTCCTAAAGTTTATTTGACATTTTAAAATATTCCAACCCCTCGTTAAAGTTGTTCCTTTTTTAATTTTCTGCATATTCTAAAATGTAAATTTCCTTTAGCAACTTACAATGAAAATTCAACATTTTCATGTATTTTTTCCCACTTTGCCAGTATTTTCTCTTTCAGTTTTCCTATTTTTCGTTGCAGTTGTTGTTGGTGCATTTTCCAAAGCATAATCAGTGGGGATGCTAGGCTACAAACAAACTGAGTGAACCGAGAAAAGCACACAGCAGAAGAATGTATATATATATATAAAGGAAAGGAGACTAGAGAAGAAAAGCCCGGAGAAGAACGCAACTTCGCTTGTGCGCATAATTTTCCTGAACGCTCTCGGCAGCGCTTTTCTCCGGGCTTCCCCGCACTCGACTGAAGCTGGAAGCTGGACCTGCAGGAAATGGCAGCTATTAGCATTTGACTGCTTCACTGATGATGTTAACGATGCCAGCCAGCGACCGACCAACCAACCGAAAGTCCGTCCGGAGTATGGGGCGAAAAAAATGTTATATGCACATAAAGTTTTAAGTCCGAGCGGCAAAGGGGATTCCAGGACTCGAGGACTCGCGGAGGACAAAGTCGTCGCCGGTCGGCAGTCGGCAGTCAGCATTTATTATTGCACATTTTATGCGCTCGACTGCACAATAAAATAAATGAGAATCATCCGAAATGCAAAAATGGAACCCAAGAAATTGCGCATAAATGCCGAAATTATTTTGATGTCTTCCTTCCCTTCCTTGGGCTCTCCTGCTCCCCCACCCTGGGCTTAAATAAAAGCGAGGGAAAAGTGGCAAGAAACTCAATGTTTGTGCGCCTCATGTGGCCAAATAATTGCTGACGTGACACATTTAACTAGACCAAGACGGATTCCCTTAATGATCTCCCAGGGAGGCGGCACGTAAGCGGATGCAATCAAAATTCCATTTGGCGAAGCTCTGAGAAACGCACAATCAGTCATTAACAGCATTCTACACCCTCGCCTAACAAATGGATAAATACAACAACAAAAAATCCAAAAGTAGCAAGAAAAACGAAAACTAAACAAAATTTGAGGCGTTCCCTGCCGCCAGGAACACACGTCCATTCAATTCAATTGAAGATGTGACTGATGTGTCGGACAACGACCAAGGGGAACTACAGCACTGAGGGAAACTCTACAAGCTATGGAATAAAGTTTAAAAGATGCTTTTATTTTACAATCAAACTATATCTTACTAGGTATAATTCAATCTTTCTCATAAATTGATAAGGAAGGGAATTTTCATAGGCCTAAAAAACCTCTTCATTCTGTTCTTCTCTCTCCGCATTCTGTTATTATCTTCCTAAATAATTTTTATTGAATGTATTTTAGAAACCACAGCTATTTCTTTCTGTGTAATAACACTACTTGTCACTGGCTCCGCATGCGGCTTTGGTGGTTGATATGGTGCGTCGGTGGCAGTGGGACGGGGTGGTCTCGCCCAAAGTCTAATCAACATCAGCGCAACAATTTGTTATGAATCCCAGGCTGAGTCGCTGTCACATGGACGTTGCTACATGCTGGCCATTAATGGATGTCGTGGGCATATCAAGCTCTGATCCCCTAGCTCCCTGATTAGGGGGAGTTAGCTGAGTTTAAAGCTGCCAGAGAATCAGAAAGCAATTTCAAGTTGATTTAGCTAAGATCCACACCGAAAGAAATGAGTTAAAAGGTGAATAAGTCATAGAAGTGAAAAAGCCATAACAATTTATAAGGGTACAAAATATTTTCTTTAATATAAATGTAGTATTTTTTATTTTCTTTAATAATAATAAGGTTTTTAATGAGTTAAAGTGTTATTATCTTTGTATTTTATTTGTATATTAAATCATTACTCTCAGAATACTTTATAGATAATACGAGTATATCTGTGTCTTTAATAATTTATAAAATGTACTCTTAAGATTTTAATGTTGAATTTATTCAACTTCCATGAAATATAAGCTGATATCCATAAGTATATCCCACATATCCCACTTTATGGCAGAACAGTGAAGTTTACAAAGAGCTAATTCCCAGAATATTCCCATGAGAAACCGAAAAAGGCACACTATTCTGCGGGGAATCGAATTTCCCCTGGCCCCTGGTCCCCTGCATTATTCAGTATTTCGGCACAGAATCCCCTCTCGCCGAAATACACACACAAACTCCTACGGTTGCGAGTCCTGCCTAATCAGAGAGCTGCGTTGAAAGCATTTGCAGTAAGGACACGTCATTAGAGGCAGTCCGGCCATTTGCTGCAGACTTTGCTGTCATCCCGCAGGCAACAACATCCACCCGGCCCAACGGCCAACATCCCAACCTCCCAGCAGCCAGGACAGCAGTTCCGAGTGCATAATTCATCAAAATCAGCAACAGGAACCGAACAAAAGTTGACTCTCCTCCGATGGACTCGGACTTGGGGTTTGGGTTTCAGCATTTGCCGGGGGTGTAAGTGTTCTATATCGAATGCCAATGGCCTGGCCGTTACCTGGGCGACGATTGCGAATGCAGCCCATGCCCATGCCCGGGCTGCCCTCTGGTTAGGGGCATAATCAAAAATGCGTGTGCCAGGGTCTGCCAAAGGAAGGCATAATCCCAAAACGCACCGAGGGGCATCAGCATCATCGTCGTCATAGGAATCGACAGAGAAGCTGCTGAGGAGGGGTAGGTGCACAGAGAGAAATAGGAGACTAATGAGCACCTTATGTAATTAATTTATGGTTTTTAATAAATGTTTTCTGAGAAGCTTCTTAAACTTTATCAAAGAGTTGTATAAACTCGAAGTATTAGTGGTGTCGAGCTTTAATTATTTATATTTATATGTTCTACAATTGAATGTTAGTAATAAATCGGTGACTGATACTATTAATATAAAATATAGCCCTAAGTTCACTTTAATATTTATTTTTTAATATAAATTTGCCAATCCTTTTGGTGTCTGTAATGCACTGAGATGCCGTATTTGTCAAAGTGTACTGTGCCATTGTTGTTGGTCCATCTAGCCCGCTCTGACCCCTCTTGAAACCGCTCCTTAAATCCCTTCTGCAATCCTTCCTGCAACTACGCCACCCACAGGCCTGCGCCCTCGCCCCTCGTGTCAAAGTTGCGCCCTTTGTTTTCGAATTGTTCCTGGTTGCGAGGTCCTTTCTGTGTCCTGTGCGTGGTGGTCCGTGGCTCTGAAATTTTTTCGTTTTTGTTCTGCTTCTCTTTTTGGTATTTGGTTTTGATTCGAGCTCTTCTTTTTCGACTTCCACTCGGCCACCCTACTCCCTTTTTGTTTGTGTAACATTCCATATCCATTTGCAACAACGCGCGCGCAAAAAAAAAAAAACAAAAAACACAAACAGAAGAAAAAAAGAGAAGAAAACCTAGGGGAAACCGACAAACAACCCCTTTTTCGCAAGGGTGGCGGTGGCCGGGGGTGGTGCTCAATTTTCATCCTTCGCAACCTTCGCAGCGTTCGCATCCTTGCCATCCTTCGCATCCTCCAGCATCAGCAGCATTTTAATTCGAATTGGTATTGCTCCGGCAGTGTTATTGTTGTTCCGTTGCTGGCTTACTACCCCCTCGCCACTCACAACCGCTCGATCCACCCTCGCGCCGTTTGGTTTCCATTTGATGCTGATAAATTGTAAGTACGCCTTGTCGGGCAGCGGGGTGTTAAGGATTCGCCCCATAGAGGAAGTTGCATACATCGCATAATTTGATAAAATATTGCACGCTTTTCTTTTGTCTGAAATGATTATTATTTCGTTTTTTTTTCCCTCGCTTTGGGTGTGGGTCGTTAGAGCGCATATGATGAGCATTAGATGTAATCAATAAAAGCTCGCCGCTATCCATTCAGTTGAGCTAATGGATGAGAAATCCTATCAAAAGGGGAAATCAAATTTTGGCGGCGAATCGCTTCACGGGGCTCTGTGCGATACAGTTTTCCATTTCCGTAGCGTGTTTTATGTGTGACAGAGCAATTATTTAGAGTGCGATGTTAAGGGTGTGAGGTTAGAATAAAACAGCGATTTAACATTTGTTTAGATTTCGAATAGGCTTTAAACTAATCTGCGAAAAATACGAAATCAATCTCTAAATCAATACCGATGAGAAGAATAAATTGTTTACATTTATATATAAGTATTATATAAATTTAATTTTAGGCTATAATTAAATTAAGTTGATTTCAATAAACGGAAAAATGGTTGGAATATTCATAATATAAATATATTATTTATTTTAAAAACGTTTGAATATTTATAATATATTATATATATTTATATACATTTAAACTATTTATCTTTTTAAAGTTAGGCTTATATTGATATCAATTTAAATCTGCTTAAGTTCGCTTAAGAATATATCATTAAAATTTTAAAACAAATGTCTATAATTGAAAACTTATTTAAACAGTATTATACAAATTTTAAAACTATCTTAGAGCTTATAAATATGACACTTCTATTTGGAAATGCCTTAGTTTTAGTCCTTTTTAAATTTTTAAATATACTAAAAACATATACTAATATTTTTTATAATAATTTCCTTAATTTTCTCGAGTTTTGTGTTATGTTCTAATGATTCCATTAAAGTATTTTCGCTGCTTTCATTGTCTAACAACTTTATGCCAAAAAATGCTTGTTATGTTAGGGCCATAAAATAAAATCTGCCAAATGTTTCGCGTGTCTCTCTTTTGTTATCCGAAATGTGCCGAGTTTATCTTTGCCTCGAAGAGGAACTTTCGGATAATGGCAAAAGCGCATCAAGCTTGTCAGCCCGGAAATGAGTGATAAATATATCTTCATACGGCTGCTTACTTCGATGGCAAGTCGGCAGCGATTTCCCCAGCGTACAATTGACACATTTTTGTATTTCGTTGACGTCTGCCAATAAAAATAACGAAATAAAATATGGGACTGTCAAGTGTGAATGCGTGTGTGTGTGTGTATCCTCAAAGGATCGAAGTTGCTACCTTGAAAACGATACGCTAGGGAATCATTAGGGGAACGTCCTGGCTTGCCATAAATATTGCCAATAGAACGAAAGCCCATCGATAATAAGGTTAGAAAGCCATAAACCCGAAATCAACCGAGTCTTCGGAGCGAGAACAACGAAACGTCGGAGGGTAAGAGCCCTGGCTGGGCTCTTCATAAATGTGCCAAATTGGTTTTTCAACAATAAAATGCTAATGATTGATTCACATTGCCCCATGGAGTGCCGTTAGTTGTGCCCAGCCCCATAGAGCCAAGGATTCCATGGTTTTTGTCTAATTTGTGCATACCCAAACATTAAATTGGGGTTTCGTTTGGGTTTTCGGGGCTTTTGCATTTGTAATTTTCTCTAACGAACAAGTGAGGGTTGCATTTTATTCAGGACTCGACACAGAGATACCTTAATCTTGAAGGGATAATGATAAGAGGTTTAAATTTTATTTATAAGTGTAATTTCCTTGGGGAGAAGTATAATACAAAATTATATTTCATAACATAAAAATTAATAAGTAATTATTTCCACGATTTTAGGTGATAGTAAAAGTTATCAAATATTTTTAATGTCCTAGTACTCCCTTTAGAAATATATTTAAAAAAAATTACATTTTTAATAATATAAAAAGAAAATTATTTATTTTTTATATTACATTATAACTTAAAATAACTTATAACTTATAACTTAAAAATCAAGTACAAAATGACATTAAATTGAAATAGGTTTTGAAAAGCTAAAAAAAAATATATAAACATAAATTCATTGACATACAGTTATTATCTGATTTCTACTAGAAAGTGCTGCTTACAACACTCTAAAAATATGTTACGTTAAAAATGCAATGGCAAATTTTAGGAATTACTTGTGACATAGTTCGAGGGCATGTTATTAACCCCTGACAACCCCTTGACGGATTGCGGGGTACGACGACAAAAAATCCCTGGGCAGGCCATTTACAATTGGTCCGCAGTGCGGAACCTAAGCTAATGATGACTGGCATGCACAAATGTACAAATCTTAATTATGCAAATCACGGTCGCGCATAAATTATGCAAATTATAATGAAATTCCTCATTGCCGGACCCGGGTAACAGGGGAAACAGAGGCATCCGGGGACCAACGACAAATGCCCATCTATATGTATATGGATTGATAAAAATGTGGCCATAAAATGAAAAATCACAAAAATTTAAATTCGGCCGGATCTCGGGGTTGAAAAGTCGAAATTATTTGGTGGCCTGAGCCGAGCCGAGAGTGCCGTAAATTGCAATGTAAATGCTGCATAAAACTGAATTAGTCGCAGAACAATTACAATAGGGGAGAGTTCACTGCAACGGCAAAGTCTTCCCGAAAAAACAAATCTGAAACCGAAAAAAAAATCCCTGGCAATCACAGAGCAAATGGTGCATTGCCTAGAGGGGCTGCTGTCCAGATTCCGGATTTCATTGAAAATAATGGCATACGGTGACTGTGGCCCCGAACATCTGACACAATAATTTCCCCGACTTTAACGAGGGAAGCGCAAACAATGGGAAAATGCCGAAGTTCCAGTGCAAATTATTAAATTTATTATGCGCGAAGTCATTAGGTCTGTCGCTCGTCCTCTTAGTTTGACTTATTCTAAGGACTAAGGACTAAACGATTGCACACTCTTGCACTGATACATAAATATTCTGAGAAGCCTAAAGTGTGCAAAGTCATTAGTGCCCATTGCAGTTGACAGGGGAAACAGAGATGCTAAGCCTGGCTTTCGAAACTTATTTTGGCTAGAGGAAATTCTCTAAGAAAACCCAACTCGATAGCCAAGAAATTGTGAGCTAGACTTATACTTGCGTTATATTCTTTTAATGTTAACATGTGGTTTAAATGATGTTGAATTTATAGATTAGAAATCATAAATAAATACAAAAATGTACTCATCAAAATTCCTGGAAACTAAAATAATACAAATAACGAGCAGATTCTTTTTATTTCTCTTTAAATTTAAAAAATTATAGTACTAGCATATTTCCATAAATTCCATTTGTGTGGCTTTTAACAAAATCTAGTCAAAACTTTTCCATTTTTAAATATTCAGCAACACAGCACCAACCAGGAATATGGAAAATATTAAAATGTAAGACAATATCGAATCATAAAATACTCTGTTATATAAAAGTGCATCTTATAAGCAACATAAAACCAATAAAAATACTTTTATATAGCTTTACTAGAAAGTTATATTCAATTTCAGTAAAAAAGTAACTGACTTTATAGTCCAGTCTGTAAGTGATTTAATCCAGAAGTAAAGAATAGGATTTGCGAACATTTTCTATGCCTTTCACTAGGGTAATGTTCCTATGGCCCCGACCAACGAAAATATTTGGCATGTGCCATTTATGGCATTGTTCCAACTCTGAACAATGCGATACCATAATTTCCAGGCAACTCTCGAACGCACTCACACACACACTCGCAGCGCCGTGCAGAGAATGCCATGCAGATGCGGCATCCTCTGTGCTATGCTATATGGAATATCCTATATATGCTACTATATACGCTATGATGCACGAGCTATCAACCCCCAGAGGCGGCAGAGGGAAGTCGACAAAAATTCAGGACCAGGGCCAGGACCAGGCAGGCGGGCCAGGATCAGCAGGCAGTGAGCATGTGATTAGATTCAGTTTCAATGGAAATTGAAATCACAGACAAAGGAGCTGGGCCGGCCGGGGAGGAAGAGGGGTGGCTCTGGGCCATCGGGGTTGAAAAGGAGCGAAACGATAAAAATCCTGAACAACAAGAGAAATGAATTTTCGGACAGCCAGAGCAAGGCATTAAAAACTTCTTACACTGGAAAAAATGTAGCAAATAAATATAAGCAGTGGATTTTACCACTTCAAATAATTATTTTTCCACGATTACATTTATTTATATTATTATCACCATATAGATTATTAAAATTGTTATGCTATGCAGAGTTATTATCTACTCCTTTGTGTTTTTAGAAGATATGCATTAGAAGACTATTTCCCTTTAAAATCCATTGAAATGAAGTCTAAACGTATGCTACAAAATATGTGACCCATTGAAATAAAATAAAATTAAATTAAAACCACTATATTTAATTAAATTTTGGATATTTCATATAATTATTAACTTCAAAAATAAAAATAGATTTTCCTTTTTCGTAAGTGCACCCACAATGACTCATCTATCCTTGCGCGTGTGTATTGCTGCTAGGACTGTTATATGTATTGGTGTGGAGGCTGCATTATGCGAAGCACAACCACTAAACGTCAACCACCGGCGTCAACACCCGACCCACATTTTTATATAGTGCCTCATAATATTCCTTCTGCAGAACAGAAAGAGATTAACACCAAGCGGCGACGGTGGCAACGGTGGCGTCGGTGGCAAAAAGTTTATAATCGACGGCGGCGCTGCGTCAGCATCACAGAGTGAGAGAGATAGCCGTATTTAAATAGAGAGAGAGAGGGAGATAGGGCAAGTGAGAGAAAGAGAGAGTAAAATCGGAAAATCGTTATGGGACTACTATAACCCACCACAAAATCGCGGTCGCCTCTGTTGTTGCCGGGCACCTCACACTCGCGCATCGAATCCGATTCCAATTTCGAGTCCTGAATCCGAATCAGAGTCAGGAATCCTCTGACACAGCAGCCGCATTTAAATTTTTTTCGTCGGTTTGTGGTGCGTGCGATATTTTTTTTTGTTAAATGCTTAAATCCGCCATTTCTTTTGCCGCACTCTGCGTTTTCAGCGGACTTGTGATTTGTGGTTAATTTAAATAAATAATCCTTAAAGTGTGCCATAAATTAACAACAAGTAAAATAAACTGCCGGCGTGATTTCGCATTCTTGATAAGCGAGAATCACGCAGAAATGACCGCCTTAAAAATTCAAAAATATGAATTGCTATTCAGTTAAAAGTTCATAATTTATTTGCTGTGTTGGCCAATGAAAAATATCAAAAGAAGGCCGCTTAAAATATGAATTAAATAAACAATAACATTTAAATCTCCTAAACCTTGTTAATTCCAAAGCGCCATCTAGGTAAAGCTTAGGAAAACTGGTGACTTTGATGAAAGCCAACAGAGAGCGCTACATTTTTCAAATATATTTTCCAAGAGTGTTTTGGTGTTTTGGTTAATTTTTTAATGCTTAAACTAATACATTTAAATCAATATAACTAAACTTTAACAACTTAAATATCAATTTATAAGTAACTCACTCTGGGGAAGTTGTAAGTGTTATTTCAGTCTCCATCCAAGATATATAAATTTGTATTCCTACCTTTTTTATCAATCTTTATAATTTAATAAATTTTAAACATTTCAAATATGAAACATTTAAAATAGTTAGTGTACGCCATCTGTGCACAGCTTAGTCAACCTGCGTGCTTCACGTAGATTCCGCCAGATGGAGCCTCAAATCAGCTGAGAGTTTCCACCCCTATTTCATATCCTTAGTTTACAAATGCAACCCTGCCGTTTCCTGAATCAAGGACAACCCTAAAACTTACGCATCCCTTCAACTTAATCGTTTCAGAGCTGGAAAATCCTCTCAACAGTAAATAGAAATGGATCCCTCGAATATGACTTTCGGTTTTCCCGGCCTCCCCAACCATGGACACATGCCGATACCACCGACGGCCAACATGCTGGGCGGTCATCCTGCGCCCACCGCCAGTCCACCGCAGAGCGTCCCTGGCCGCCGGACGCCGCTGGGATCGGTGGGTCTGGGTGGCTTCTACGCCCAGGGAATGGGGATGGCGATGTCCCAGCCGCCGACGGACGAGAACAAGCCGGGACCAAGTGGCCAGGAGAAGCCGCTGAGTCCCACTGCCGTGGCCATTGCTGCGATAAGTGGTGGCACCACCACCGTGGCCGTGTCCAGTGGATCGAGTGGTGGCGTCGGCGGAAGTGGATCGAATGGTGGGAAGCAGAAGAATCGCCAGGGGAAGACCGTGAGGTTGAACATTAATGCCAGGGAGCGGCGAAGGATGCATGATCTTAACGATGCCCTTGACGAGTTGCGGAGTGTGATTCCCTACGCCCACTCACCCTCGGTGAGGAAGCTGTCGAAAATAGCCACCTTGCTCCTGGCCAAAAACTACATACTTATGCAACAGAATGCCCTCGAAGAGTTGCGAAGGTAAGTGCAATTTTAGAGATTTAGAATAAATCCCAAACTAATTGTTTATTTTATTTTCAGACTTCTGGCTTATATACAAAGCACAACGGGAGCCGCTCCCTTGGACTTGGGCGCCTTCCCAGCGGCTGCCAAATTGCAGGCCCTGCTCCAAGGACCTCACAACGAACCGCCCACCAGCAGCAATAGTTAGATGGTAGCCAGGACCTTTTAAGAAAACTGGTTCTCATGATAAGCAAGCAATGGATAAACGAGCAATATTTTTAAGTCAATTGGAAGAAGGCCAAATATTTGTGTACTAGTCAGACGAACAGAGGTCGAGAAGGAGCCTCTAGTCAGAGCAGCCAAGTGAAAATCTGTTAAGTGATATTTAGTTTTGCCATAAGCATTTCATTTTTGTGCATTTACATAATGTCAACCCCTTTGTATTACCGAATAAAGTATTACTGAAGTAGAGGAAGTTATTGAGTAAGTTAATATCAGATCAGAAATCTCATTTATATTTTAATAAGCCAGAATGAGTTTAGTGCTTCGACTGAACCACAAATCCACTTTCAAACCAATTTTTAATCAGTGAAAGGCAGAGTCACAATTAAAATAATTAAATCTTAGATCCGTTTCAAGTCTTTACAAAAATATACAACATCATATAAATATACATACATATTCTGCCGAATGGCATTTGATGAGTGAGCAAAAGCAATTTGCGAAATGCAAAATAGACTGATTAAAACTAGACACAAAATCGATGAATACTCTGAAGACATATAGACGTGAGTGGAGGACGGCGGCGGAAGCGATCGAGTAACTGAACGATCGCCGATGGATCATCTGACACTATTCCGGTATTCCCGAGGACAAAACCTTGTTTTGGCCGGTGCGAAAAATGTGCTGCTTGACCGGCAGTTCTCCGATCAGAAAATCCCGCATCAGCTCGATGGCATCGCGGGAGTGTCCGGTTCCATGAAATGCGATAGTGGCATCTCGTCCAGCGTGATCCATTATGACATCGTCGCCGCCGGGATGATCTCTCAGAAAGTGAGTGACATCGTAAACGCGGTCGTAGATCACCACCCAGCAGTCGTCGAAGCTGTCGTGCTGGGCCACCTCCTCCAGGGAGATCTCCGGCAGATCTTTCACCTTCAAGCGCTCCTTCTCACTGGAGGCCACCATTGCTTTGCTGCTGAAGGGCACAATCCTCAGAGATTGCAAGAGGTTTGTCAGCGCCGATGACATTTTGTAATTAATTAGCCGGACTTTCACTTTTGTGTCGCGATCGTCGTATATATTTTGTAATTCCGCACAGTCACTTCAGACAGTCTGGAGTCAGGTTGAGTTGGGTTCCGCTTGATCGGCTTTTCAGTTCCAGTTTTTCTCGGCTGTTGAGTCTTGAGTGTGTCTTGTGCAGCCACCGGCAATGGAGTGTCAATCATGCCTTGGATTGTAATCGTTTTATAAATGAAAACACGTGAATCGAGCCCCAAAGCCGAGCTCAAAGTGATAAGACTTCGGATGTAAAGCCCGAAGCTAAAAACGATCGCGTTTTATGGGGGTATTTCCATAGAAATATGGGTAAGAATTAAATGTTATAAAAATTTATGAGCATCCATCTGAAGTTTGCATATAAAATAATGTTTTTAAATGAAAATATCTATAAAAATGCATTATGAGACAGAAAAGGGATTTTATATTACACTTTTATATTTATTTTACTATGTAGTAATGATCATTAAATAAATAAATAAATAATAATATTATTAGTAAGCTAAAAGTTTAATGTTTTCTCACTTTTATAGGATTCCTTATTAAAACTACGAAAATAAGAAGTCAGTTTCAAAGATTTTAACAAATATATAGTAAATATTCATTGCACATTTAGTATTTACAATTGAAATTAAAAATTAAATATTATTTATATGTATAAAATATATATAAATAAAATAAATAAAAAGCAAGAAGCGACTCTGTAAAAAACAATAAATATGAATTTCTTACCTAAATTTTAACTATAATTATTTTTATACATTTTTTATTTTTACATTGTTAGAATTTCTGTGGAAACCCTCATATATAGCCACATTTTACGAAAACTTGTTTGTACCAATATCAGTGTTCATGGGAGGGCTTTACACTGATTGCGAGATTGTGTCCTAATAGTTTAATGAGTCAATTCCCCAATATGCTCCGGTAGATGAGCATAAGGTGTTCTCTTTACAAACCAGATTAATTACCTGCTACCTAATAATTTTAATGGGACGACAATTTATTTAAAAGGCATCTCCGCAGTGGGCTTATCAGCATTACAATTGATTTATTGGCACAAGTCAAACGTGCATCGGGCGAATCAATTACGTCTGCAGCCGAACCGTTTGATCGCAAGTCATTTAAGTAATCAAAATATGTTTTGGGTTAATAGCCTGTTATAATCAATTTCAAATAATTTAAATGCGCTTTAAGACCGACAAAATGGCTGCAGCAAGCAATTAATTCATTTGTGTCACGCTCCTGACGTTTGTGCTCAATTTTCGAAGTCGCGTAATGGGAACAAAGATTATTCAAAATTATCGCTATGTATAAAACTTTGAACTTGAATTTGGCTTCGGTAGAAATTTAAAAAATGATGCCACGCTTTTGAACTTGTTGAACTATCAGAAAGCGTATTTAATTTTTTTATATTTTATAAATGTATATGAGTGAGTATTATAGTGGTTGCGAAACCAAAAAGGGCTGATGAAATTAGTCTGACTATTTAGTTTTCAATTAATTCAAGCCAGACAAAACGCAATCAGAAAATTCACAACAATGTTTGTATTTATAAACAAAAAGCGAATCCCCAACTGCGCCGTAAGCAATACAAATATTATTCTTGGAAACTGAATTTCCAATCATAAAAATGCTTTTTAAATAATAGGGCCATAAAACTAGTCAGCCAGAAAAATATTATTATAAAAGTAAAGACGTCACTTTAAAATTGTTATTGAAAAAGTGTTGTCTGTAAATGGGTTCAAGTTCGCTATGCGGTTTACACGACACTTAGAAACTTAATACTCCAACATGTCAGTGTTAAGATCAGCATCATCACGCTCAATAACGCCCTCAAGCCGCAGAAAATTGCCGCGTAATCGTAATCGAAAGTATTATGAGATGTAAAACTGGGCTAAGCCACTTGACTTTGACTTTGAGGTCAAACTCGAGTAGATGCAACCATATCAAATATCACTAAAGCATAAGAGAGGCCCTGAGAACGACTGGGCTATAAAAAAAAAGAATTTGCGCACAATCTGGACCCCATTAGTAGGGTTATCTTCCTCATTTTGCACGAATTCGGAACATGCGTCAAGAATTTCGGGAAAAAGGCGGTTCGTCTTATTAATGACGAGACTATTGTTATCAGAGTAGTCTAAGAAATGTGTAGACGCTGGGGCCAAAGTTGTATTTCGACCAGTTCCCCCGCTTCGTGCCGGATTTTTGCAAAAAGACCGAGATAAGCTTAAAAAAATGTGCGCGGGCATTTACCTTCAGGATGACTGCCAAGTCCACGGTCGGAAATCGTTGGATGAGTAAGCTTTAAAAAAAAATAAATCATTTCATTTTTATAATGATTTATTTACCTTTGAATTAATATTGGAATGCAAAGAAGAATTTAAATATTCCCTTCTTATTTTGATCTGTGGTATTTCCTTTCGAACTGTTAAAACTGAGTTTAAATAAGTATTATATATAATTTTTGTATATAATAAATACAAGGTTTTATAAATATAAATTTATAAATTTTACATATGTTAGAAATGGCTTAACATTAATTGTTAATTGTCAAGGACCTGAAAATGAATTCTAAATACACTGTATGCTAAATGTAAAAATACAAAATAAAATATTTTATTTGCTTATTATTTAATTAATTAACACTTTCATTTTATATAAAGTACCTATTTTATTTGGTTTAATTTTTTTTTAAACATTAGATTAATCAAATCTGATAAACACAAATTTATGCAGAAAAATAATTTAATGTTTATAAGAAAATATGGCAACGCCAAAAGTAACAGAAAAGCTTTGTCGAAAGCTAAGCTTTCCGGCAAAAGATTCGATTATTAAACCGCTTGGGATTTGGCGGGCTTTTCAGAAAATTAGCCAGCTGTTGCTTGTAAGAAAGCTTTTCAGTAAAATGGCTTTTCCGTCCATCCAGTTCCATAAAATAGCCGGTTTATGCTAAAAAACATGACTATAAATTCTCTTAAATATTAATATTACAAAAATGTTTCCGTGAAAAAAGAGTTCTTTAAGAATATTCACTTGGAAGGATGCAAGGGTTTCCTTTTGGGATTTGGGTGTTAATACGTGCCCGTGTGTGTGCTGCGAGTGTGCCAAAGTGTGAGTGTGATGGAACTTGACATCGGGGGAACTGCGTGTAATTTTCGGTGAACAACAACACAGTCGAGTTTCAGCAACGCTCTGGTTCAGTTCTTGAAGCGCGTGAACCCAGGAAAAAAGGCAAAAGTAATAATCTCTCCGTGGATGAATTTATTGAAATAATTGACCAGTGTGCCCAGGGGATTATTGAATTACAAATTCATGAAAGCCAGCTAATAAGGAAATTGTTTCGCAAAACTCGTTAAGGACCCGAAACACGCACAGTATGCGCTGCTCCGTGTAGGGCGAATCTCGCATACGCCACGTTGGACCATCAAAGGATTTCGTAAACATATTGTAGCGGAAAATTGCATGCAGCAATTTGAATAACAATATTGTTTGCACAGCTTCTGTTCGGCATTGTGTCGCCGATTTATAAACAAACGCCGGTAAGTGCAGATATTGTTTGATTTATGTGAACTCAATTTGCATGCAAATCTAAAATGGTTTAAAATTTTCCATTTTTTCAAATTTGCCCAAAAAGCGAAGCTCTTCAATATTTAAAGTTTTTCATTGCTTTGAAGTCGGAGGAGTGAAATCTTCATTGGGAAATGCTTTTGTTTGGCAAATGTAATTGGAACTTTTTGTCCGAGTAAATTGGTTTTCTAGAGTCTGAAGGAGGTTTGGCTGCCCCCAACTTTTGTTGTAAACTTGAGCTAGTCAGTTGTATTTGGAAATGGTTTTGTGAGAAAGTTCAGCTCAATTTTCTCGGGAAAGTGAAATTGTTTTGAAATTTAATATGACCAAGGAGACCTTCGTGGTGTTTTGACTTTCTCAAACAAGTTGGCAAACTAAATTATGGTAATTGTTTGCCAAGAATTGGGTTATTGCAATTTGGTGATTGAACTTCTGTGTAAATTTGTCATATTTTGATAAGCTCAAGCTAGTCACTGTGTGCACCAAGTCCTGCATTAAAATAAGGTATTTCCAAAGAAATTTAACACAAACACGAAATCAGGAAGCCGCATATCTGTAATCTCCGAACATACCACATATTGCGTCACTTCCTTTGTATTTTCATATCAAATTTTCCGAAATATGTTTGCTGTGGAAAATGATTTTCCCTTTCTCTCGTGTCGAAAGGGCTTTCGGAGTACGCACTTTGCTACTTTTCAGTTGATTACTGATTAAAGAGATTGCATTGCGTGTACTCGACACGGGAAGTGCTGTGTGCATTCGCTGTGATGAAAGTACGGCGAAAGCAAAGCAAAGGTATTTTAATTTAATTAGTCGAGAGTGGAGTGTTCCGGGATGGATGGATTCCGACATATGCGAGATCCTTTACCCAATTTGCCGTTTTTCGGTTGAAAAGCGAAAGAGGATTTCCTTCGACAAAACCGAAAATTCCATAGCCGCAGGCTATTTAACCTGTCGGAGGACCGAGAACACAGGAACTGCGACCTGCGAACGGAAAGGCAGCCACTCAAACACAACAAGCATGTCCTTGAAACACCCGAGTTCTGGCCGTGACCCCCGACCTCCATACCGCAAAGGCGAACGGAGCTCTTCTGCCGACCTTCGTCTTACTTTTTCCCGAACATATTGCGTGTCAGGCAGTCAACAGGCTGCACTAAACAAGTGCATTTATTACGGCAGCCATCTCCGAATGCCGAGAAGCCATGAATATTTATCACGTGTCCAAAGATTAATGCATTTTTAATGCAAAAACGTCGCCCGAAACCCACCGTTCATATTGACGGAGGCCATAAAAAGGGAGCCCAGCCAGCAGGCCATGTTTGCTAACTTGTTGAGTTATTGGCAGCTCTTTAGCCTCTGGCCCACCAAAGGACCCCTTACGTGGGCGGCTGAGCCGGTTTCCTTTTGTCCCAAGCCCAAGTATTAATATCACACTTATCATTATTTCCGTAGCCCTGTGTGTTTCCCTTATTTTTTTTTCGCTCGTGCTGAGTGCGCTTGTAAACATTTTTTTCTTTGTTTACTTCTTAGGCATTTTCAGCGTTTTAATGAGCGTTTTATTGTTTATTTTTATGCTCTTGCTCTTGCTCATAACTTTGGGTCACTTTATTAAATTGCTGTTTATCTTGCCGTCTCCCAGTGGCGTTGTGTTTTATTTTATATTTTATTTTCAATATTTCCAGAGCCCCGTTGGCCTTGTCCCATGGTTTAATGGCCTGTGGCGAGTTGACATATGGTTGTTGATTTTAATGGGATCTTTTATTCCGCTTTTATCACATATACTGGGTTTCTCGAGTGGTTTTCGAGGGAGAAAGTGAAAGGATTGACAGGAATTTGTTTGGGAAAATGTGTTTATTGTTTAGAAAATGTTTGGTAAGGTGAAAGCTTTTATTTAAGGAAAAATAAAAAGTATGTACTCTTTAAAATGCCCCAACGCTTTGCAAAACTACTTGAGGAAGGTTAAATAACCTTTGAATTCATTAAAACCTTCGATTATTAAACTCTTTATTCAATATTTATCTTGGCAAGCTATTACGACGCAATCAAAGTCTTTTCTCAGGAGTAACACTTCACTATCGGATTGTTGTCATTATTTTTATAGATTAATTTACACCAAGCGCCAATCCAGCTCTCAGCTGAGTATATCCCTTTTATCCCCGCCATAAGCTATAAATATTCATTGATGGCTAATTAGCAAAGACTGTGATGGGGTCACCCGCCCATTTGCCCTGCTGATCCCTCTCCCCAGCCCCAAACCAGAGTCTGACTCCAATGTCCTTACATTGAGGACAACAACTGGGCGGCAGATAATAAACTCGAATAACAAAAACAGAGACATTACGTGGGGGCTGAGATGAGCTGAGATGATAATGATGTTGCCGATGTGGACAAACTAGCGCCCGGGCAGTGTCATTACAGCGCGTATTACAAATTGCTGATGCCTGATTATTGACGGTCAGGACCTCAGCATCCGTCATCTCCTGGAGGCCATCTGGGCGCGATGGAAAAACTTCTGCTGCTTGTTTATGCACACCGAAGGTTCTCCACTTTTCCATTCGCAACCCGTAGGGCTGTTCATAAAACGGCATCGGATGAGTTAAAGCCAAATGCAACTTCAGTGCAATGCAGTGTGGAGGACACGGGGATGAAGGATTCCAGGCTGGCAGCCTTCACAAGTATATACACACCTGGGCTGTGTTTGTGTTACACAAACACTGAAAACTGAGAACTGCCAAGGAAATTTTCTGAGAAATTGGGAAAAATTCTTGCCTTGACTAAACATTTTTATTGACAGAAATATTATGCAACGCAGCTGAATTTGTATCTATATTATTGCAAGTAATGGCCTTATATGGTGTTTAATTTTTAATTAAAAATGTAAACACAAAATCGACCATCATCAATGAAAAATAATGATCAATTTATTATCAACCGATTATACAATAAAAATACACTTGGTAATTGCAATAATTCATACGATAATGAATTTTTTTTTTGCTGTGCCTGGGGAAAAGTGAAAAGGACGAGCGCAGTAGCCGCAGAATGCTCACTGTTTTGTTCCGGTCACTCTTTTGTCCAGCGATTCAGGACAACAGCAACACGCGCATCCTCGTGGACCCGATGTCGTAATCTAATTACTGTTGCCCGGTTGCCAGGGACAGGTGTGTGCAACCAGGAGCTCTGTGGAGAAGGAAAATGCTTTCGCAATACTCTATGGCAGGAAAATCCGAACAATACGGAAGGCAGGAAGGATAGGACTAAAGTGCTTCCGGAAGTCGGGGGAAAAATGATAGTTTAATGGAACTTGTTTAGTGGATTAATGAAGCTGGTTTTCGTGAGTTGCGACATTTCCGGTCAATCAAAAGCATTTTGTTTGTGAAAGGTACTCAGCCGCACAGAAATGATGGCGTGTTTATCCGGAACGGATTGTGATACTTAATAAGTTCAGTAAAAAGTACTTAAGTTGAATTAAAGAGGTTGAAAAAATCAGCAAAGATCTGGAGAAAAAGCCTTCTTGAAGAATCAATTGAAGTCCTTGTTCCATATTTAAATAACTTTAAAGTTCTCACTTACATTAATTTCCTCCAAACTTGTCGAACTTAAAGCTTGTAAATTCCATATATTACATATAATTATCTGTCTGCTGAACTTTCTATGCATTGCTGAAAGGTCCTGAAAACAGGATAATAGAGTACTTGGATAATCCGGCTTGCTGTCCACTGCAATTTTCCGCCTGCCCTGGAAAAAACAGCAGGGCGTGGATGTTACAAAGTAATGGAGTTGGCATTTCGACTCGGGTCTTTGGGCCACGGAACACTTCATTAGACTAATGAACATAATTTGCCTTAATTGTGCGATTCGTCGGCGCTGTGAGGAGAACGCTGAAAGGCATCCTTATCTGTTTATTTTTTTAAGCGCGGATGATGAAATCGCCAGCTGAGGCCGAAGGAAATCACGGGAACGGGCGCACACACCGCTTTCCCAGGCAGGCAATGAACCATGCGGTTGATTTTATCGATTAGATAAACTTAATTTTAGTCGCTCTGTCAACACATTACCGGACTTGGCCCAATGCGCGGGGTCCCTCATTTCTGGCCTTGACTTTGCTGCGACGCAAACAGAGACCACAGGCGGAAGTAGTGTTGGCCCCGTCGCTTATCTAGGGGTTCCAGCGAAAAGTGAAAATGTGCACGATAAAGGCCGCGAAATGATTTACAAAGCCAACCGAAAAACCAGACAGTCGGATGTCGGGGCCAGGGGCCAAAGCGCGGTTTTTGTATTAAAATTTATGACAGTGGCAATAAATCCCAAAGCCCACAGGCCCGCCACACACATGCGTGAATGATGCATGTGGGCAAATACCAGGCCCAACAAGGGAGCTGCAAGTGAAGGCCCGGTGGCCCGGGATTCCTCCAGAATACCCTTTCACAGCTCTGGGCAGACATGAGCTCTTTGGGCAGAGATACAGAGTTGTTGTATTATTTATAATAATTTACAGACAAATTTGTGATTAGATTTACCTGGGTTTATTTACAGTACGCATCCTGACGCCATGTGCGTTTATTATTAAAAAGAATATTTGTTTATCTTTGAGTAAATATGAATACCTCCTACTTTATTCAAGATACATTTTCTTAATGTAAATAATTGGGTAACAGTTTTAATAAACATTGATTTCTGCATATTAATCCAATTATTTTTAGTTATTAAGAATTACTATGAAATAAAGCCACTTAAAGAACTCTAATAAGTCCACTATCTGACAAAATAAATATTTATTGTAAATAAATAAGCTTTAATAATTTAAATATTTACAACAAGCTGTCAGGCTATAATCCCCTGTAAAACTAATTGAAAAAGGTCAAAAGAGATGTGGAAAAAAATAATTAATCCCTTGGAAAACTCCGACATCGGGAAAACACGTAGTAAAAGTTGATTAAAAACTATAAAGCCCCATAGAAGGGTATGACAATTGATTTTAACCACATAACCACAGGTGCCAGGACAAGGAATTTATGTCAGGACAAAAGCCGACGGAGCGGAGGCGGCGAGCTCCACTGACTGAATGACTGAATGACTAAATGATTGAATGACTGATGATGTGGGGCGCGGCAGTGTGATCTGCTCAATTTGACATTGATTGGGTTATGTGTGATTTACGTGAGCCGGGGTGTGCAGAGCCCTCGCATTTGTGGGCTCGAAATAAAAGGGAGGTGATATCAGTTCGATGGCATTTTGCCATATTTCCCAGGGGATTAAAGGCAGATTGACTGGCTAATAGATTTCACTGGAAATGCCTGCATAACGCTCTTAAATGCTGCTTCGTGAATTTTCCATTAATTTATGGCTCGGCAGCTTATCTTGGCAACTGTCAAAGTTTAAATTAAAACTAATTTCATAAATTCTCCAAGCTTTGCCGTCACATTAGGGCCAAGATATTCGAGGGTCGAGAGCTCTCTTACTTAAACTCAAGGGCACATAAATCATTCTCCAAGATTTCACAAGGACCTTTAAAGAGTCGAAGGGAAAACAGAGCGGGGCAGGGCACAGAACCCGCATACACACCTCATGCAATTGCCATAAAAGAAAGCGTAGACCCAAAACAAAAGTTGGCCGTAAATAAATAATGAGTGAAAAGTAAATTTGCCGAAATTGCCCAGAAAAAGGGGTGCAGGTTGGCGATACAACATGGGAAAAGGGACAGGGGCAGAGGGAACGGGAACGGGAGCGGACGCAGGACTCATCCAAAGGTGGCTTCCAAATATAAATATACTAATTAATTAACAAGTTGGTTATACATTTTTGCTTTTTGAACAGACATCGCTTCATCTTGTTGGCAATTCTGGGCGTTCTTTGCATTTCTTTTGCACAGAAAGAAATCAGATGGGTTTTTGATATAGAAATACTTGCAAAAAATAAATTTTTAGATAAAAAGTCTAAGCTCATTTCATATCAAAATTAAATATTAAATTTTTTTTATTGAAAGCAAAAGAGTTGATTTTTATTAGGGAAGTATTTCCTTACATCACATTCCTGAGGCCGCAATCTCTGTTTAAGCTTTAAATTCCAAGTCGAACTATAAAAGTGCGCAGTGATTTAATAAGTTTAGTGGTGAGCTCATTCCTCAGCTTTTTGTTTGAAGTGTTGGTGTAATTTTGCGGATTTTGTAGGGGTGCCAGGGATCGGGGTCACCTAGCAGTTTGCTTGGCTAATTGCGGACTAACCGAGGCCGAGGCCGAGGCGCCTTTATGGCAATTTTGTGGCTGCGGTCGGCCAAAGACAAAGCCTGGTCCCCTCATTTTCCACCTATTGTCCCCGGGATGCTGGGGCTGGGAACTGTCAGCACGTGCCTGTGGTCAGGATTTTAGGGTGCCCGTGCCCCGCAGTGCCACCACCTTAAGCCGCTCAATTAATAACCTACAAAGCCGGCGAGCGGAGAAGATGAATGTCGGACGTGGGGTCCCGAGCTTTGATTTATTTATGAGGCACACACATCCCGGGTCCTGACTTGCTAATGAATGTTTTATGGCTAGTTTGGGTGTCATTAGCCGTCAGGTGGAGATACATATACCCCTGTTAGAGGGGGTCAAGGCGAGTAATTGACCCACGTTTCCAAGTCACTTAAAGGAGCATTCGCTGACCCCTCTCTATGGATTCTTTCCTTGCAGACTTAGCACCCCCCTCAAGTAAAATGGATATCGTCATTCGCGAGGAGGACATTTCGCTAGCCCAGATTGGAGTGTACGCCTCTGTATCCTTTCTGGTCGTCACGGCTGTGGGGGCCGCCCTCTACACGACCTGCTCGAAACGCTATCGCCTCAACTGGTTCGAACAAAACCTCCTGGAGTCGGCCAACGAAAAGGATGAGGATCAACAGAGGTGGGTTCTTGAAATAATTAATTAATAAATTTAATAATTTAAATATATTTAGCTACAAATTTCTGTTAATATTTCTTTAGCAATAAATTTGTTTAGGTCCTATGCTCTTTAATTTAAGCATCCTTGCAAGCGAGAATGGTAAAAACCCATTACCGTTCCATTCCGGAAATGGCAAACCTGTGTAAAATAATTTAAATTTTTTTGTTTTTTCAACATTCTCTTAAATTTGTATCCTAAGGACCCATGTTGCTCCTAACCGCATATTATAGCCTCAATTGTTTTTGTTTCTCTTCAGCCGGGAGGCATTGGTGGCCGGCGCCGTCGGCTACAATGTGGACAACCTAAACGAGGTGCCGCGTGGGAAATTCGGAGCTGGAAATGCCGGTAACCTCAGCCCCACCTCGCTGCGGAGCGAGGACAATGACCCGGCCTTCTGGGTACCGGCCTCAGTAACCTCCAACGCTACGGCCGCCATCCAGCAACAAGTGTCCAACACCACCGAGGAATCGGCACCGCCCACACCCACCTCGCCCACCGGGAGCCTCAAGTCCAACACACTGTCCTACTGCTCCACGACCTCGGTTCCGATAGCCAGGTCCGATAAGCACGTCGTCCTGGCCATGCATCCAAGTCGGCCACGAGTTTCCTCCATGAATGCCAAATTGGATCACACGAAAATTGACATGACCCTTTACCGAAGCGTAAGTGAAAGGGTAACCCTTTTGGGTTTATTTATTGTTTTATTTTTAGGACAAAATTATGTCTCCTTTTAGGACGAAAAAATGTCAAAATCCCTCGTCATGTTAATTATGACATATCCTATTTCCATATTTTCTTTATTTAATATACACCAGACTCATTTTAGATACTATTTTAAAAATAAATTACTAGTTGGGGGCTTGAAGCAGCTATTTATTCTGATAACTTAAAGGCTTATCTAATATTTTATTTCTTTAATTTAATAGCACTCCCAGCCGAAGACCATAAATCCAGTTTCAGTTAGTGAAGTTCGGGGTAACCTGCATGTGAGCATTGGCTATGATCCCGTTGGTGGATTGCTAAATGTGCGTCTGCTGGAGGCCCAAAATCTGCAGCCAAGACAATTCAGTGGAACTGCTGACCCCTATGCCAAGGTTCGATTGCTGCCCGACAAAAAGAACTTTTGGCAGACGCGCATTCACAAGAAGACCCTAAATCCAGGTGAATATATTTACCTATATTTGATACATAAATATATTATATTCAATTTCTTAAACCCTTTACAGTTTTTGACGAGCAGTTTGTCTTCGAGGTCACCGCCGGAGTTATTGACAAGCGAACTGTGGAGATTTTACTGTACGACTTCGACGCCTATTCCCGGCATGTTTGCATCGGAGGAAGCAAGTTGCACCTGGCCAACTTGGATCTGAGCGAGCAGTTAAACCTCTGGACCCCCTTGAGTTCCGCTTCGGCCCAGGACATGAAGGTGGATCTGGGGGATATAATGGTGTCCCTGGCCTATTTGCCTTCGGCGGAACGGTTAATGGTCGTCCTGATCAAGGCGCGAAATCTGCGGATTGTGGACGATGCCCGGAACTCCTCGGATGCGTACGTGAAGGTGACTTTGCTGGGACCAGGTGGCAAAAAGATGAAGAAACGCAAGACGGGCGTGCAAAGGGGCACTCTGAATCCGGTGTATAACGAAGCGCTCGCATTCGATGTCAACAAGGAAACTCTGAAGAATTGCGTCCTAGAATTCACGGTGGTCCACGATGGTTTGTTGGGTGAGTAAAGTCTAAGTATAGTAATTATGATTTCCCATATTTTTAATTTATCTCAATTTTTAATCCAGGCTCCAGCGAGATTTTGGGACGCACTTTGATTGGAAACTCGCCGGAAGTCCGCACCGAGGAGAAAATCTTTTTTGAGGAAATCTTTCGCGCCAAAAACGCGACAGCCCAATGGGTTCCACTGCAGGAGCCAGCGACGAACTTGGCTACCACAGCCAAGGCCGCAACCAACAAGAACTAGCTTCCACAGTTGCCGGCGGCGTTTGGTTTGTGTCTAAGATGAGACGGCAGCGGTGGCTGTCTTGGGTAAATGTAAGTCAACAAACTAGAGCTGTCAAAGCATCGATGACAAAATCGATTAATTCGATGAATTGTTGCGCATACGTAAAGCTTGTGTAAGGATACTTGAATGTCCTTTTACATTCATGTAAAAAAGGCTTTTGTAGGCGTGTCAAGGCCACGTAAGAATAAATATTATTGATGCAGATCGGTGTTGGAGGCAACAATTAAATTTGGTATCCAGGAATACTCCAAAAAGTTTCTCGTGAGGGACACACCCCCAAATATGTATGGTTTGATCCTTAAAGAATTAGTATCAATGTTTTTTGGCAAAAAAATATGAATGCTTTGACAGCTCTAATACAATCGGCAGGATGTGCAGAAGCTATGTCACAGGCTTATCAAATTGGAACTTAGGGACGAAAAATATACAAATATATGTGAAGAATAATGCCAACCTGGATAGGCAACCAAATCATACCCATTATCAAAAAAAATGTATCAAAATCAGCTGGAAACTCAATCAAAAGGATGGTGGATGAATGTAGATAACGATCACCGAACTCACAACATTTAAAATCAAATTTTGACACAATTTTCGAATAATGAAAAACACAGTCATTTACTGGAATAAGGGAACTTGCAGGGATAAGTTATAAGCAGGACAGGGAGTGGAAACCGAGTGTCTCACAAAGATTACAAACTATTTTCAAACACGATCAAGTATATCTCAATGAATGTGCTTTGTATGGAATCAATTAATCAAAGAATATATATATATTTAATATCCATTTTATGTGTCAAGAAGTACCTAAAAATACGAAGCTACCAAATATACAAGATAACCGAAACAATTATTAATAACTAAAATATGCGAAAATAGTTGCCAAGATGGTTTTATTTGATTTTATAATTTTCTAGGCGAAGGTTTCAGGGCAAAGAGGGCACAAAAAACGGATTAATTTTACTTTCCGCTTTATCCAATTAGTAGAAGAAAAATATGTAAAATTATGCACGGCAGAGTAGAAATAATTGTAACCGAAGGTACCTATTCTTATACACAATGTTCTAACATTTAATGTAATGTCTATTTAAAGTAGAGTTAGTTTAAAAGCACTATGTATTCAATATTCGCATACTAACTATATAAACCTATATTTATCTTTGTGAAATAAAGTTCTTAGCTATCTTAGACATCGCATTTGTGTTGCTCATTTATTGGTTTCCCTTTGAACCCAATAGTAGGTTTAAATCGAGCTCACTTCAAGGTTAATTACCAAACTTTTCCTTGACCAACTGGGTGATGCTTTAAATTAATTTCAAGCCTCAACTTCAAACGGCTGAGGTTTTCCCATTTTACCCATTTTTCCCATTGAACGAAACCGAAATCCCTTGCCCCTTTGGCTTCCCTTTTTTTGTGGACACTGAGCCTTAAATATCTTGCTGAGGCGGGGAGTCGAACTCGTTGGCCAAGTTGGCGTGGAAAAAAGTTTGAGAGCAAAACCCGTTAACTAATTTTCCAACATTGACTGATAAATCCGCCGGGAGATGTGACGGGCAACGGTACATTGGCTGTTAAAGCAGCCATGCTGAATATGCCCCAGGTCCTGCGAACTGTTGCGGTTCCCCCGTCTGTGTCTATATAAGTTCACCGTAAATTTCCTTTTCAATCAAAATGTGCTTTCATTCAATTTGGAAGGCAGCGACGAGCATAAGTAGCCGCAGCCAGCACTCGGGGGAGGAGTGCGAAATAAGGACGATGGCGGCAAAGGCAAAGGCAAATTTGAACTGGTGCCAGAAATCGGTGGCGCCAAAGGGAATCTATCGTGGCTTTAGCGGTGCATTTAAAAAAAATATTTGCTGCTGAAACTCTTATGAAAATTATAAATCGCGATTTAAATGATAAATATTTTCATTGCTCCATTATCAAATATTTATTAATGATATTTTTAATTCTATTCAATCGTGAGTTTTTGTATTATAGATTTAGGAATGTTGAATTATTAGAAAATTACAGCAAGCACAACATAATTCTTACATATAAACTGCATTAATTAACTATGAACTACAACCATTTTTTTCTAGTGCAAAAAACAGCTAAAAGACACCGGAAATATTCTCATAGAATTTCCACAAAGTCGACGGACACATTACGAACTGACCCAGGAAGGCGATTGCAAAACGAACTGACCGATAGCCAATTCGAAAGGGATTCAGAGAGATAGTCCTCTTGGCCAGCAAAAACACCGCAAGGATAGTTAAATTATTTGCCTGCCATTTCCCTTTGTTTCCGTCCTATTTCTCACCCACTCTTGACTATTTTCGTAAAGTTTTCTCAGCTCTTTCTATTGGTCTTTTAGGTTCTGGCCAAGGTCGATGGTCAGCCATTGATAAACTGCAAAGAAAAGGAAGGACTCTCAAAGACTTTCAAGAAGGTGTTGCAAACTGTTTGGCTTGCAAATTTCTTGGCAACTGACAGTCTTTTTATACATTTTAAATCTAGATTATATGATTATTTGCTTTTATTAGTTGTCGTAAAAGAAGGTTTTAAAATTAACAATTTGGCCTGGAAGTCATTATTCTGTATTCAGGCTTTATTATTATTTACCAAACATATTAATCTTTGATAGACTTCAATAGAAACTATATTAGTCAAGCAGTTTTAAGCCCCTTTCAAATCAAGAAGATCGAATGGTTGTTTCAATAAAGAATTCTCTTTACAATGCATTTCGGATGATGTGCAGTTTTGACTTATTGATGGGAGTCTGTCTGCGAATTGCCACTGCCCGGGCAAAGTGCTTTTGTGCCATTTTTCACTTCATCCGCTCGGATTCCTTTGGAGCGCAGCTATCAATTTTGCACCGATAATGCCTCGCGTCAAAGTCAGTTGGCAATAAACTGGCAAACTGCAAATGCGACTAACGAGTGAATTCCATTTTTAATTTCGCCCCGCTCTTTGTCTATCTCAACGCCATTTTGTCTCTGCATCATCTCTCTTTTATTTGCTTCCGAGTCTCCAGGACCTCGCCCTGCGTTCTGGCCAGTTTCAAAAGCTTGTCAGCGGAAAACGTAAACTAACGACATTTTCGTTTTCTTATTTACACAATCAATTTCGTGCTTTTGTGATACTCGTTCTCGGGCAAAGGCAGGCAATGCTGGGAATGTTGAAATGAAGAGTCCTGCGAATCCAACTGCAAGTGCTCCTAGCACATCCTTCTTGGATGGCGACACTGCGTGCACATCCGCTATATCCCTAGACCTTCCTCTTTTCCACGTTCTTTTTGGAGGGATATCTTAGCTTGTTGGAGATGTTTTGCGACGTTTGTGTTTCCTAACTTTAAACATTCATCTAAAATAAAGTCTATTTCTCGAAAAATATTCTTCAACTTTTAATTAGGTGGGTTTTCCTTTAAAATGAATAAATTAAGGAAATTTATTTAATTACTGACAATTTTAACTTTATTAAAGGCAAACTAGCAAATGTTTCTTAACCATTCTTTCTTAATATAATTTAGGTAAACTATTTCGTCTAAGACTTTAATTAATATAATTTTAGAAAATCCCATAGCACCACATTCTATTTTTTGGAGAAACCAAAAGAGTATCGATCACTTCGTCACCTTAAAAATCAAACACTTTTCTTGCTTTCGGGGTTCTTTGCCCGCGCTGTATCGTTCAGTTGCTTTAGCTATAACTACATATATAGCTATAGTGACGATGGCAATGGTGTTGCAGTTGCTGCTGCAGTGGCTGTTGCCGTTTGTGCCGCGAGGGAAATTGTCGTCAAAGCGGAAAAAATGTCACATTGTTGTTTTAGCCATCATGGAGATGAGGATGGAGTGGAAATTGGTAGGTGGTGGGTGTTAGGTATGAACAAAAGCGGCCAAGATAATAGCATTGTATGTATCCTAAGGTTTGATAATATCGTAAAATTTAAATACTGCAAACTTATTTAGATAATATATAATATAATTAAACTAAGTGTCAAAAATGCCTTTTGTACATGTACTCCAAATTAAAGTGAAAGTCTTTAAAATAAAATATTGATAATAAATCATACACAAAATATTCTTGGAATGTCGAGTTGAAGACACGTGGCTGTTGCTTTTTTAAGTGCTATTATCTTGACCGCACCTGTACAGTGCTTTTGGTGTTATGGAAGCTACTCGCGTTGTATGCGAGTGTGTGGCAGTAATAGTTCTAGTTTTGTTTCGCTCTCCTTTAGCCATCTCCATGGCTCCTTTCGGACTCACCCCGTATCCTTGCTGCAGCCCTTCTACTTTTTTTGTCCTTTCTTTTGATGTTGACCGCATTCGTTGGCCCGTTTCGCTGGCTGAGTTCGCTTTTTGGGGCTGCCTTTATTGTTTATGCAACTGTCAGCAGTTTTCGCCTGCCGTTCGAAGCGAGTTTTCCCGTACCCCGTACCCAAGAACCTTAAGCCCCGCCTCCTGACGGATTTGGATTTTCCTCAGCATGTGTGTGTAGGTGTTTGCTTTGTATCTCTGTGCGACTTTCATATTTGTTGTCATTTCGAATTGTTTCAATGACTTTTGACAGCGAGCAGATTAGCTCGGCGACGCCTCTTGCTGAATTTTCCACCCCATCCCCCCTTTCTATATCCCCCTGGCGATTGTCGGGGGAAATCAGAGGTATATATTCGGATCCGTCTCCATTACCTACGGGGAGAAAGTTCAACGGATTCGGATTTGGTGTGATTACTTTAAAATTGTTCAGTCTTTGTCTCAAGTTGATTGAAATTGACTGCTTGTTGGCTGTTTACTTTAAGATGTTTTCCCAAGAAGCACTTTAAGTACCAAAAAAAAATTGCACTTAATAAAATAAATCCCAACAGCAGACAATTATGCAGAAAACACAAATAAAACACACAGAAAGACTGAACCTTTATCAGACTGTTCGAAAATATAATAAATCATTATGACGCGTACTTTGACTGAATTAAAGGCAATAAATTAACCATTAAATGGCCTGATGCCACACCACTGCTAAGGTAATTTTTCTTATTAAAGAACATTCTCGATGTACCCTAGAAGGCACACTTCGCTGCAGCATAATTTTATTTTCAGGACTCCGTTCAGGCATCCGTTTTCCGGCCACCAAGGGACAACGTGCGAGCGTTGTAGCAAAATAAACCAATTATAAAAAGCCATTTCGCATGTCAACAGAGTGAACGCAAAATTAAACTAAAAAGTGAAAACTAAAAATTAATTAAATTATTTTTAGCTCAACTATGTCACATGTGGCGGCGGTCCGGCACGGTTGCAGCTCATCAATAAGCAAAATTTATGGGGAACACCGAGAACGGCAGTGGAATTCGAGGGGCATTCCCAAAAAAGGCGATAGGAAAGCCAATTAAAGATAGCCGCTCATCCCGTGAAAAGGGGGGCTCAAACAATGTCCCTGGCGAGCGTGGCGACCAACCGAAATTTCAGCCACCCAATCAGCATATTTAAATTGTGTTGTGTTTGGTGATTGAAATGCATGAAGTACGACAACGTAAATAGGACAACGCACCACTAGTTAGAAGGACACCCCGCACACTGGCACACACGCCGGCACACATCCATCGAACTGGTGGAAGGACACATTGGCAAACATGAATTTTTACCATGTCGGTGACTCTGCGGCTGTGGCTTCTCCCCGATGCTCTTTTCCCGCTTTTCTCCTCTTCGAACTCCCGCTTTTCCAGCTTTGCCAATGGCAACAGCATCCACACTTTAATGGCCCACAGCTCTCCCGGTGAGCCCGGGTTGCCATTCCTATGCACAGAGCACAAAAAGTTAATATACACTGTTTATATATTTTCAAACGATTAAAAAGAAAAATAATAAATTTTGCAAGATTATTTTAGCCATTTAAATTTAAAATAACAAATGTGTTACAGTCAGAAGGGTCTTTAATAATTATTTAAGAATATTTAAAGAAAAATGCATTCAATGTCCAGAGATTTAAAATGTTTATTGTTTATAAATTAAAAAGACTTACCTTATACTTAAATTTTCTATAAATTATATTATATATTTTATATATTTTCCAGTGTACCCATACCCATTCCGGTTTCCTATAGCCATTGCCATTCCGATTCCGATTTCGATTCCGATTCGTCGCCGTCGTCGTCAGAGATCGATGCTGGTCAGCAGTTTCGTTTTGATTGTGCGATTTTCTACTTTGCTGTGCATTTTTCCTTTCATTCATGCTGTTTTCCTCGATTTTTCCGCTTTTTTCCCGTCGCTGCTTCCTGTTGTGCACTTTTTTTTCTCAGTTTTTTGTAGTATTTTCAGCGGTCAGCCGCCGTAGAGCTCTAATTGCTCGGCAGCGGCCAACACATGCGAAGGTGGCCTATCCTATCCATTTTTTAGATGCACACAAATCGCCGGAATATTGTTTTCGACTTTTTTTTGCCCCCCCTCTGACCACTGACGGGCCGGGACACTGGACATGGGACACTGGTCGGTGGTGACTGGTAAATATAAGTCGCGGCTAGCACTTAAAGCCATCCAATTTTAATTGGAATTTAGGCGAAAAGCCGTAAATATTATTGTCGTGGGCCCGGAAGGAAATCTGGCTATTATAAAAGGGCCGCACGTATTCAATTCCGCCAGGCTGCAGTTGTTCGAGTGCAGATATTGGGTGTTTCGAGTGGTTTATGGGAGGTACAATAGTGCGGATAGTGCGGCTATGACCAACTGCAAAATTGCCCCCGGCAGGATGGAGTTGAGTGAAGGACGAATCAGGGCATTACGTGAGCCTCCGATTGAAATTTGTAACGGATGTGGGCTTATGGTAGTATATGGGATATCGAAAAATGCAACCGCAAAATGGCAACAATTTTGAGTTGCAACAGTCACACAGCTCCAATTTTAGCATTGACAATAAGAAAATATATTTCCCATATTTTAAAATTTTAAAACTTAACAAAATTATTTTTAAAATAATATTTGGTGTTAGACTATTAATTTATTTAATTACTATTATTTATTTAACTCACTTTTTCTAAGTAAATAAAATGAAAAAAGAATCGTATAAAACATTCCTATAAAAATTAACATTAGATAAAAAACAAAGTTGTTTTAACGTAAGAAAAGCATTGATAATAATAATTTTGGCATATATTACTGTACTGTTTTCTAAAATTTAACTTTGAGCACTTTTAAGCTAGTAATTCAAATAATAAGAAATAATACAAATGCTGTATTTAGCTAGGCAGTCTCTGTTTAACAATTATTTTATAATTGCAACACAAATAAAATATCCTGATAATAATAACAATCAACGTAAATTATAAATTAATTAAGCATTTTTTAAAGCTCTTTAATAAACAGACTCAGCCAAAGATCAAAGAACCGAAATCAAAGAATATACAATTATCTCAGAGTTTAAAAAATTATCCCAAAATACAACAATTATGGAGTTTTATATAAAAACTGTAGAAAAGAGGAATAAAACCTTCACATCTCTTGGCTTATTTCCTTATGCTTATTATATTATTTTAAATAACAATTACTTTGGCAACTCCTCGTAGGTTGCAGTTTTTAATTACCGCCATGCATCACCCTATTCCTTGTTGCTCTATAGAATTCACATTAGAAGCAGAAGCAGAACCAGAAGCTAATTCAGGAATTATTGTTATCTACGCCTGATGTCACGCCCACCAAAAGTGAAAGGTGGGCGGTGGGAGGGAGAGGGAGAAGACATTTGTAGCCAGCGAGATGTTTGCATTTCGCCATGAGAGTGGTGGAGAGGGAATGAGTGGGAGGCAGCGAGTCCAAGGGGGAGCAAACATGCCAAGTCGTAGCGCTGAAAATCTTAACGTGATTTAAGCCACGAAATGTGTGGAAAGCAAGGGGTGAATGAGGCAGGATAAGGGGGTGCTTGAGGGAGGTGAAAAGGAGCTGTCGCTGACAGAGCTGGAGGAGGGCAAGGAGACCGAGAAGGACGGCAGACATTTGGTGGCCACACAATTGGCACGTCACTGGAGGAGCCACAGAAAGTGCAAGCGAGAGAGAGGAAGAATGGCGTAGGAAATGTGACAAGAATTGCCTGCCCACTGAATGCACTTGAGAAAATCACAAGGACCCAGCTTATTATCATTATAAAAAGCTAAAACGAGATCAGCAATGTAATCAATTCATGAGGCCAGGGCTATGGTATTGAAAAACTTTAAAAAGGTATTTCAAAGTACGAAGTATGCCCTAAAGGCAAAAAAAACATACGAATATTCTTTGATTTTAGTATTTAAAAGAAAGGAATTTTTAATAAAAAGTATATATTTTTTTTAATGTTCTTAAGGACTCTTATTAACATTGATTTTGTGACATCGAATATTTTGTTTCATACTTGGAAGCCTTCATCAAGTTCTAAAACGTCAATTGTAAAAAAAACATTGAAATGTTATACAAAAATATATTAAGAGTATAGAAGGATAAGTTTATATTTTTAAGTAATTCACCTTACATGCTGACATCTTTCATCAAAGCTTAATAAGGATATTTTTTACATTTCTATAAAAAGATTATTCTATTTTGTATTATCTCACCCTTTTTCCGGTGTACTTGCTAACTAGATCCTGATGTTTTGACAATAGCTCTGCTTCTGATGTTGGGTGTTGATTTTGGGTGTTGCTGCTGGGACGATGCTGCAGCAGTTGCTGCTGCTGCTGTTGCTAGCTTCCGCCTCGAATCGCAGCCAAACTGCTTCAGTACCCTAATCATGAGCAGCCATGCACTGGCGCACTGACTTTGATGCACTCACTATTTATGTGCATACCCATGAACGAATCGCCTTGCCACGCCCACGGAGCATAGCCCACCGCCCCAAAGTCCTCTTGAGCGCTCCACCCCGAATTGCACGTGACACAAATAGGTAATTGCACTTTGGCCAAAAGTGTGACACGCCGACATCATTCAATGGAGATCAAGGAGCGCAGGAGAAATGCCGACTGCGGTGTTCCCGACACCCTGGCAGGCGATAAGTTTTCTGAGTCAGGAAAAGCACTCAAATGCTCGATAGATTTTCCTCTTTTCCGAAGCAGGCGGCTGTCCTTCAAATCAATGGCTCTGCCAGTCCCAAGATTAAGCCTTGATTGCGTAATGAAGTGTAAATTCATGACTCGGTAAAGTTTGGTCAAAAGTTTGTCAAGCTTTTGAAATAATTAATTACTGGATAACTGGATTTTAATATAATTTTATTAAAAGTCAGACAAAATGTATATTAATCTCTTAGCAGGAAATTTAGATTTTTATCTATTAAATTATATAAATAATAAATACAGAATCAAAGTGCCGGTAATGATTTATGCTTAGACTATTAGCTGAATTCATAAAGTATCTAACTTTAATATATTTGTTGAAACAATGATTATATTTATTTACTTATATTCCAACTATTTTGATTGTTATAATATTATTTAAGGTTAATTATGACTACTTCCAATCGCCTTACACTAAGTCCCCCATTAGCTTTTGCCACGGCTCGCCACCGCAGAACCCCCTTTCAATGTCAAAGTTATGCAATCTCCCGAAAATCCTTCCACCTGCCTGCGCATTAGTAACAGACTAAACCCCCCCGTCCTTATCATAATTTAACCAACTGCCGCACCTGTCGCTCCGCACTTCCCCCCGACCCTGTCGTCGCCATGTTCCAGTTTGTTATCGGCTCGACACTTGCACATTTGGGCGGGCCAACAATACCCCAACGCGTAGCAGCTAAAACAACCTAAACAGGCAGCGACACAATGGGACAATGGCAGTGCGATTTGTGTTAAACAATTTGTAGTTCGTGTTTTGGTTGTCGCTGAAAGCGTTGCTGATTTCACTTATCGCGCCTCGCCCACGCGGAAATTCACGTGAAAACCAGGAGGCTACAATCCAAATACAGTGGGAGAAAATAGTTGGGAGTTTTGAAAAGGGGAAGTCATTATTTTTGTGTTATTTTAAAACAAATCATAGTCGATTTTCTAAGATAATTTAGTTTTCTCATTTTTGTCTTCAATATTTCCTCTTAGAAAAAATTCATTTATAACATTATTATGTTTTTTTTTTTTAATAACATTAAGTAAGTATCTTTAGTACATTTTCAATTATTAATAATTTTAAAAAAATTATATTCAATTTGCAAACTTTTGTTTTGGTTCTTATGGATACAGTTTCCGCATATACACACTAAAATACAGTTGACATCACTCGCGGCCTGCTGTTGCAGTCACAGTTCAAAGTTCGACATGGAACACAATTTGGCCAACATTTTCGACAACGCTGTCGTTGTTGCATTTGTTATATGCGTAATATTTATCATAATAATTTTCTGGCTAGGGTCGTGTTATGTCAATTATTATTGTGTCTAATACGTAGTTCCCTGATATCGGGAATGTACATTTTAAATAATTTGTCATAAAATAAGCAAGCCCATACTATAGTATAGTAGTAGTAATACAGTATGTTCATGCTGAACAAAGGGAGGTCAGCAATAAATCCAAGTGGACACCACTATGTACAAAATGTACCTTTTACCCGGTTCCGAGGCGGGCACGAAGCCGCCATATTTTTGTATACTCTCTCACTCGAAAATAAAACCCCGAAGCGAGAAGACATACTCGAGCTCCGGCATTTGAACATCCATTTAAAACCTCAACTTTATTTACTGGGAATTTGGGACACCAGCTTACCAGGCCCCGACATCGACATTTTGGTCCTCCGCCCGAGATATTCCAGCGCCTTGCCAAGATAAGTACGGTGCCGAAATTCCCACCATATATGTATATACATACATACATATATATATATATTGCTGCACTTAATCCACTCTATCTATTGCCCCACTTCCAGCTTGTGGCCGCCTGTGCAGTAATATATGTACGTATGCATGTATGTACATAGCTAAATGCACTCCTACACGTATTCTAACTCAGCCAATATTCAATAAGGCTTACATCCATTTTTTTTTCCATACAAAAAAATCTATGCATATTGTCCGTATGTGTGTCCATCCATATTAATCATAAAATTATCCTATGAACATAAATACTTATTTACATACATACATCAATTACTTTTGGGTGTTCATAAATCGGCGGCATTTAAAGAGATCTTGCATCCCACATACATACATACATCCACTACATATCTAGGTGT
>VNJO01002386.1:0-20743 GCA_008042535.1 Drosophila tani | reverse complement strand
AAATAACATAAGGTGGTCTCGTCGGCAACTGACATCCACTTATTGTATGCTTGCAATAAGTGCGAGTGAAAGGAACATAGTAAACTGTGTCGTATTGAGTGTGAGTGAGGCGGCAATATGATAGTTGATTAACGTGCACTGAAATAAGTGGATACTTCGTAAAACTTCGGCTCACGACGAGACCACCTTATGTTATTTCATCATGTCGCAAACCAAATCTGTTTTCTGTCCTCCTGAAATCTATCTAAACGTAAAAAAATAACATATAAATGTTAACTACTCTGCTAACTATCGATTATTGCTGTAAAGCACTGAATTGTGCTGTAAGACGCAAATACACAGTTGCTTTGGTATTGGAACTACTCAAAAAAGGTTGTAAATATTATTTTCTGATTTTCAGATTTTCTCTTTGCGGATCGAAAAAGATTTTACAGAGAGTCTGGGTTCTGGCGATAGAAAACCAAATTTTCTTAGCCGGAACTTTATCTGGAGGGTAAATTTTGACAGGAAGGCTAGAAACCTGACCTTATTAGATATATTATGCAGGATTTATCCTTAAAATGTCAAGAATAAGGCATAGTCTCAAGGAAGCAAGCAGATAGGCTTTTTTATTTATTTTTACAGTTGGACTTACGCTGACGTTGGAGAAGATTGTGCCGCTCAGCATGAAGATGGCCCGCGGATCCGTTTCCATGATGTCGTTGGGCGAGACATATGGCCATACCAGCAGGATCATGAAGTAAGTGACAAAGGGCCACATGGGCCGGACTGCCTCCCAGAACGATAGCAGGCGGCCAGTGCGTTGGACATAAGAACTAAGAGACAAGAAGGCGGTTAAAAACGAGCATCAGCCATTAGATTCCAACTCCAACTGCACTCCAACTCACTTGTACACATTAAGGATGACTAGTGGAAGATTGGCCATGGCACTGACATGCAGCACTGCCTCCATGACATTGCCCAACGGCAGGGTGCCGTAGGAGCCCAGCGGCAGCTCGAACTTCCAGCGCTCGAAGCCCATATACCAGGTGACCAGGTACATGGCCGTGCTGCCCCACATGCTCAGGTCATAGCCCCAGGGCAAGTACAGGATGCCCGTGTTGTACTTTTCCCAGTGCGACACAAAGAAGTTGAAGTAGACCGTCAGGCAGACGTAGTACATCCGCATCGGCCGCACCGAGTAGACGCGGCTCCTGCCGAAAATGCTGTACAGGCACGTCGGTATCAGCATGGCCGTGTACGAGTCCAGGCCATGGTCGAAGAGCTCGCCCAGCGGGCCGGACAGGCCGATGCGACGCGCCTGCTTGCCATCGATCCCGTCCAGCGTGTAGGCCACAAAGATATTGATGCCCGTGCAGAGCCAGACCCACTCGGGTATGGGCGTGGTGCCCTCCTCGCCAGAGCTGGCCTCGAAGTTCCAGTCGTAGTACGACAGCAGCACCAGGTTCATGGCGCTGAACAGGAAGCCCAGAAAGGTCATCAGGTTGGGCGCAAACCAGCGCGGGAAGAACTGCGATGGGATGGGGATGGGGATGGGGATGGGGTGGGCGTTGAGTATCGATTTTTGCAAGCCATCATTTTGCGGAGCGGAACACACTCACCTTGACCAGCCAATTCCAGAAGGGATGCATGACGTACTGACTCAGGGGTGAGGTGTCGATGGCGCTGTACTGTAAGCAAATATAATGATGGTTAAATTAACGCGGGGAACTCCACAATTGCTCGGATGGTTTCAATCGAGCTTGTGGCTCTGTTGTCTGGCCTGGCCTGGTTTCTATAAATAGATTTTAATGAACCCAAGTGCGGAGTACCAAGAACTGGTTTGGACTTCTTGGAAATTCTTCGACGGTACAGCCGCCGCCCAACACATCCTTTCCTTCGGTCAAGTCATACATCCTCGCCCACCTTGTAGTTGTCGAAGCCATTGATCTGGGCCCTGGTCAGGTATTGGTGATCCATCAAGCGCCTAAATAGCTTCTGCATCGTGGAGTTTTGATCGGAATCTGAAGTATTGTTTAATCTGAACGGAAAAACACGCGACGACCGGCTTCAAGGAGAGCGGCGGAGAGGAGCGAAGCGGGCGGGCGTTTGATAATAGGCGGCGCGTTTAATTAGCTAATGGTCAGAACATTTTGCCAACTCTTTGAACCGAACTCGATGCGAAAATAAAGCGCGGAAATGCAGTGCATAGAATTCAGCGCGCGCCGGGCTATAGCTCGCGTTTATTTTTGTGGCAAAAACTGATTTAATTTCTGGCGCTGCTGCTGCTGCTGCTCTTGCCGCCGCCGCCGGCTGTTTTTTTCACGCTTCCAATCGCGTCGCACACGCACACAAACCAACACTAAGGACGCTGTTTTGCAACACTGAAACTGTACAGTGGTGCGCACAAAAATAGAAGTAATCAGCATCGAGCATTGTTAAATTTTATTTCAAGCCATTTACTTAAACAAATTGGAAATATTGGAGACCTCCTCATATGAGTATACAAATTCAAACTTTAAGAAGACGTTCTGCCCTTTGCTTTTGGCCCTCTTGTTAAAATAGTTACTGATTTCTAATAATACCATTTGTGTTTTACTTTGTTCCTATTTTGTTGCCGAGTCCTAACAGTTTTATTCAAACAAACATATGTTTAAGGTTTTTAACTAATTCTGCAAATAGTATGTATACCAAAATCATTGCCCAGTTTTCGGTATTAAGTTAGTAAAAAGAGTACAAATTTAAAATTAATTAGTTTACTTATCCTAATTGTATTTAAAAGATAACACCAATATAAAATCATTTCATTATCGAAATAAAACAAAATACTCGCCTTTGAAAAACGGCTATTACCGTGACCACAGTTGTTTGTACATATCCCCATATAACAAAAGATTTTTAATCAATGCAATTGAGTTGCATTTCGTGTATATAAATATAGATACATGCATATGTCCACGTATAAATGCACTTAATGCCAATTAAAAATTTATTACCGCCCTGCCTTTCAAGGTGCAAGAGCGTAAGAGCATTACGCTATTTATTATTTATTGCCCAATTCCATTGATGGAAAGACCAAGGGAAATGTATGTTTAAAACTGTATGGATGGGCTTTATTTATTGTAAGGACGTTTCAAAAATTCGTGTTACAGCTAAGAAATCACATTGCGTTAGAAAACATACAAAAGATAATGGATACAAACTAATTCGGACTAATTCGCATAACAAAATGTGTCTAAGGAGAATACATTTATGGATACAGTGAAAAACATATATTTAATTAATTAACGCTTACGGCTATTGCTGCTGCAATTAGTTATTAGCTCGCTCGAGTATGTGTCGCCGGATTAGTATTTTATTTTTGTTAGTTGCTCTAATAAATTCGCTACAACTGCCAGTAGATCGATCGGTTAATTTGACTTTTTGAGATTCTTTTTCCGTATATTTCCGGGACAGCCGCCGGCACTGAGAAGATGCAACTTCCAGCCGCCATCCTGGGGCAGGTGAACGTCGTCATGACAGAGTGGGCAACGAGCCGCTCCCGTTTTGAGTTCTGGAAGTAGTATTAGTAATATGTTAAACAAGTAAGAAAGCTACAGTCGACTGTGCTCGACTGTGAGATACCCGGTACCTAAACGTTTGCGCTTCACATTAAAAGGCAATTTAAAATTGTACATATGTATGTACATTATAATAGTCTACTTCGATACTTCTTAAAATAAATCGCCTCTCGAATTAGCTCCCGACCTACTTAAATATGAATGATACATTTTATGGGAACACATAAAAACCCGCTCGATCGGCGTCAAAAAATGAATTGTTAATTATTGTCAATTCTTGCTATATTCTTTTGTCATTTCTTCTGCAGTTGGCGCCATTATATCGCACGGTCAAGGCTCGAATGCGCCACCTGTCGGCTACAGCTTGCAACAGCAGTGCCTTAGGGCGGTGTGTTAAAATTCAAACCTTATTGCTAATATCTCCCATGTTTATCAGCCGATTTTACTGAAATTTTCAGGAAGCGTCCGCTCTATTTTATTTATTTTTTGTATCTATTAACTTTAACAAGAAAAAAACGACTATAGCTTATTTAACGTTTTTTATGATTTTTGAGGACGGAAGTGGGCGTGGCCAAATTTTAAAACAAACTTGATCTGCGTGCAACAGATTTCAATGTTGTCACCAAATTTGATAACTCTAGCTCTTATAGTCTCTGAGATCTGTTGTTTCACACGGACAGACAGACGGACAGACGGACATGGCTAAATCGACTCCGCTGGTGATGCTGATCAAGAATATATATACTTTATAGGGTCGGAGATTTCTCCTTCTGCCTGTTACATACATTCTCGGTTGGCACTATGGGTACCGGGTATAATTAGTGGCTCAATATGGGTTCCCTTACCCCGGCAATAGTCTTCCATTTGATGCAGCTCATAGAGTTGCTTGTGCACCGATTCAGTGCAGCGGGCACAGACCACATAGCTCTCCTTGGCATCGCATTCCACTTTTGGCAGAATGAGTAAATAAATTGTAAAATATTGTGAAATACTGGGGGAATTCTCTCAACTCACTAGTGAGGTGATAGTTAAGGGCCGCCACTTCCAGCACTTGACTGCATTGGGGGCACTTGGTGAGGAAGGGACAGGACTTCCAGTAGTGGCGATCCAATTGGTTGACGTCGCTGCCAGTACATGACCAGTCACAAAAGGGGCAATGTCTAAGAAGGAGCAGAGAGATATTATTATAACTTTAATTATTTTTGACTACACCCAAAAAAAAATCATCATAGAACCTATACGATTGTTACATGAATTCTATACTTTTGAGTATTACAAATGTCTTAATAAGATGCTTTTTAATTTGATACTACGAAAGTATAAATTTTATACTCATCTGAACCAATATTTCAGAATAATCACTAACGCGACAAACAGAAAAGCACTAAATTCCAGCTATCGCGATATGTTATCGAATTTTCGATGTAGGTTCGTATAAAAATAATACTCAAAAATACACAATTGAAACTATAGAGTATAAAAACTAAACTTTGGAGTATACATTTGATATTTTGAAGTATAAAATCTATACTAAACTCGTTATACTGCTTTTTTTTTTTTGGGTGAACACTCACATTTTGGGCGAGTTGTCCTCGGTGGACTCGGAGTTGGAGGCGGAGCCCTTGCGAGAGTTCGAGGCGGAGAGCATGGAGCGCTTCAGCTGCTCATTGTACTGCTGTTTCCCATTGCAGCTTGCAAAACCATTGTTGGAGCTGGCCACCGGGACGACCAGGCCTTGGCCGCTCCGGCTCTTGAGTCGCGTGGCGTCCGAACTGGTGGATGCCTTGTCCGCCGGTGGCGTGGTCGCATCCCCCGAGCTGTGACCACCTCCTGGGTACTTGTTGGCCTCGAGCAGCTCCTGTTTGCGGTCCAGATCCAATTTATCAAACTCGGTGAAGAGTTGGCGGTACAGGAGATTGCGGCGCGTGATATCGTCGTCGGGAGGCAGCTGCTTGCGCACCAGGCGGGGATTGACTTTGTAGACGAGGAGAAGGATGCGTTCCGCCACCTTTCGTACGGGCTCCGCCGGATGGTGGATGCCGGAGCAGCCACACTCGGAAAGTGCCCGGCAGGTGAGGCCGCTGTGCTTATCCGTGCTGATTCCCTGCGTATGCACCAGCTGTTCCAGCATCTGGAGACGACTCATGGCCAGACGCTGGTGGGTGCCGGAGCCGACGCTGCGCGACAGGGCCGGGGCGACCAAGTGCTGCTCAGCCACCTCCGGACAGGCGGCTATGCTCAGGATCGTGTGCTGGGCGAGGGTGTGTAACCGCGCCGACGGGTCACCGGACTTGGCCAGCAGCTCGGGGAGTAGGCGGTCCACGCAGCGAGCCACCTCGCTGGTGGAAACGCGACCCGGCACATACTCCAGGAACAGAACCCGTACAGTTTCCGTGGCCTGGCCGAACACAGAATAGACCGCATCCCGCACCGCCCGGTGGAGGAGCAGGGCGGCGCTGCGGGCCACTTTGTTGGGACTGGCGGCGTGCTCGTTGCAAGGCGTCTCCTCCTCCACCTCGTGCTCCTTAAGGAAGTTGCGCAGGCGCAACAAGCCGTCCTCCCGATCCTGAAATTGCCGCGAGTAAAACTGCTCCACCTAGATGATGTAAGTACATTTTAATACAAAGTCCCTGATGTAGTTATGCTATATATTATGTTATAATGGACGGATTCCCGAGTGTGTACTCACCAGCTCACTGCCGAACACCAGGATAGGGAGGGCTGCCTGGCGACGCTCGCGGTCGTTCAAGCGCGAGCGCCCCCGATTGGGATCCGCTTCCAGCAGTGCGTTGCCTTGGCACTCCCTTAAAAATTCATTAGTATTTGAACTGTGAGCGGTTTGATTGGTTTTTGGTATAGGAATGGCAACGTTTACGGATACATTTACGGGTTATAGAAGTAGAAAGAATACGAAAAAACGTAAATCAACTAATTAATGAACTAATTACGAGTTGCTTCGGCTTCCGAATCATTAAATACATATAAGAACCCAAAGGACCAACCAGAGAATTTCAATTCCGCTTCATAAAGGCAATTGTAAATTATTCCTCTTACTTATCCGGGACATGTCAGCTAAAAATGCTCGTGTATACGTGTTTATAAAGATGTTTTAATACTTATCTTCCTGAGAAACATAATCCTACTTATTTCAAGTTTTTTTGTGTTTTGTGTTTTTAACGACTTAAAAAAAGTCTTAAAAAAAATAATTGTATTTTTGGAGAACATGTTTTTTTCAGACAGACTTACAGAAATCTCTAATTTAAAATTTAAAATATATTTTAATTAAAAAAAAAAATCGATTCATTTAAATAAAACTGTAAAACAATCGACCGTTAGTTATGTGTATCGATTACTGACTACCACCAGTGTTGGCAAACATTGGAAGAGCTAAGTCTACGGCAAAAAGAGTCGTCATGCAACACTGAAATCCGACAGCTATTTAAACACAAACAAACAACCACAATTGTTTACCTATTTCTATACACGTTCTACACACACGCGGTACTTACTGTCGCAGCGTAGGTATGGCCCGTTCCTCGTAGTCTTCGTACGAGTTGCGCGGAACACTCTTGTTGCGCCTTCGCAACGATCCCTGCCTACTGGACATCGGCGAACTGTGCCGCGAAGCAAGGCGTGGCGACTGTGGGAGCTCGTCGTGCGACTTCCGCCAGCCGCCAAGCGTGGGTGTGGGCGTCGGCTGGAGAGAGGCGGGCGCGGTAGCTGGAGCAGGAGCAGGAACCACCACTGCGGTGTCGTTGCTTGCCTGACCCTGGGTGCCGTCCGTGGAGGACTTCTCGTCCAGACTGAGACTGGCCATGCTCTTAGGACTGAATGCAGCCTCGGCCAGGGCCTGGGCCACCTCCTGCAGACTAGGGGCCGCCGGCAGACTGGGCTTTCCGCCCGCATAGATCTCACAGCTCTGGTCGTTGGCACTGAGCAAGCCCTGGGGCTCGAGCAGCTGCTGCACCTGCAGCTGACGCAGGACCGCCGCCCGATACATCTCGATCTGGTCCTTGCGCAGCCGAGCCGTGGTGAAGTCCTCCTGCTGGACTGCCTGCCGCTTGGCCAGGGCATAGCGTCCCAGGCGCTCGCCGGCATTCCTCAGAGCGGTCATGCAGAGCTTCAGTTTGCGGGCGTATTCGAATCGCTCGGCACTAACGGCCTGCGCCTTGCGCTGCTCCAGCTCTCGAATGTACTGAACGATGGACTCCTCGACGTACATGGAAAACAGCAGGTCGTCGCATACTGAGGCCAGCGCCAGTTCCCCGGTAGCTGTGTCCAGGGGCGGGGCGTCGCTGCCCAAGTGGTGCTCCTCGCCATTGTTGCTATTATTATTGCTGGTGCCCAGTTCCAAATCCTCGCCCAACACGTTCACTGCCAGGAGGGAGATCTGGCTTGTGGCATTGAACTCGTTGCCGTGGACTCCGATCAGGCGCAGCTTCAGGTGCGTGCCCCTCCTGGGAGTAACAGTGACGCTCTGCAGCTCCCTGGACTTGTAGTTGGTGTAGGCGTTGTCCGCCAGGGCCACAAAGCCCAGGAAGTCAAAGTACTGCGACGAGGGTGTGCTGGGCAGGCTTTTGGGCGAGTAGTGTAGCCAGAGCTCCACTTTTTCAGCTGTGAAGGAAGGAGCGTTATGCCTACTTCATTCGCAACTAGGAGAGGTTCCCACTTACGTATGAGATACTGGTGGGCCAGGAGTTGGATGCGATAGATCTTGGCAGGCTGGTGGAAACGGAGGATTATGTCATGGGTGGTGAGTCCGCCGTCCGGAGCACTCCTCCAGCCGTGAACAGTAGGTCCGTGCGTGTTTAGCTCGCTGGCCGGAAAGTAAACATCCTCGTCTAAAGGGTCGTAAAAAAATGACCAAGTCAGCATTATGTGGGGTCTAAGAGCTATAAATCAGCAGATGATACGACGGCACCCTTTAATAGTGATACCTGATATCACATTCCAATTCTCTTTCGCACATTGAGCCCCCGTTCGAATTCCCAGAGTTGCCATCAAAATAAGAACATAATTTAAGCAAAACATAGGTGAAATAATAAAACAAATTAAGAAAGGACTGAAGCTAATATTAATATGTATTAATATTAACTGTATTTCGAGTTTAGTAAATTATGTTATTCATTTCTTAGACCTCTTCCGAATGTTTGAGCTTGTGCTATTATTCGGGCCCCAACTGTTCAGCTCTATCTTACTTGTGTTTCTCTCTTTCTACCTATCGCTTCAACATCATACTCTCTGTTTTGTCTTTAAGCGAATAGACAGGTGACACGACGGTTCTCTTTAATAGTGATACCTGATATCACGCTTCAATTCTCTCTTGCACTTTGAGCCCTCGTTTGAATTCCCAAATACAGTTGCGGTAAAAATAAGAACATAGTTTAAGCTTAACATACATAAAAAAAAAAAACATTATAGAACCTATACGATTGTTACATGAATTCTATACTCTTGAGTATGAAAAATTTCTTAATAAGATGCTTATCAATTTAATACTACGAAAGTATAAATTTTATACTCATCTGCACCATTATTTCATAATAATCACTAACGCGACAAACAGAAAAGCACTAAATTCCAGCTAACGCGATATGTTATCGAATTTTCGATGTAGGTTCGTATAAAAATAATACTCAAAAATACACAATTGAAACTATAGAGTATAAAAACTAGACTTTGGAGTATACATTTGATATTTTGAAGTATAAAATCTATACTAAACTCGTTATACTGCTTGAGTATACTTTTAAGACAACGCGTAGAAAGGTTAAACTCTTGATTTTTTTTTTGGGTGTACATAGGTTCAAAATTATAACAAATTTACTTAAAAGAACAGCTTAGAAGGGGATTGAAGCTAATAATCTCTTTATATTTAATATTGATCATTTAATATTAACTGCATTTCAAGTTTAGTAAATTATTTGATTATTTCTAAAACCACTTTGAAGTGTTTTAGCTAGTCCTATTATTGGGACCACAACTGTTAAACTATCTATCTCACTTGTGTTTCCCTCTCTCTGGCTATCGCTCCCACATCATTCTCTCTCTGTTTTGTATTTAAGCGACGGCAAGCGACACGCGAGTTCAGTCGTCACTCTGCCGGTTGTGTTTTGTGGTAATTTAGAGCCTCTTAGTCAGACTTATTTGCTATCTGATAATATAAATAACTATCAGCTACTTAGCTAGATCTATTGAAAGTTTATACAAATCAAGTTACAAGAATGGCGGAGGGCTACACGAAAGCCACCGCCTGGTTGCAAATCCAGAGCCTGCTGAATAGCATAAACCATATGCTGATCTTCCTGGTGGCCGTATTCTTCTTCGTCCTGGCCCGCAGCTTGGACTTCAAGGACACTGCCATGCATATGTTCCTGACCGGCACCGGAGTGAGTACAGCGCGATAAGCGTAATCACTATGCTTCGATTTGGATAGTGAACATGCAACGTCACTGTTGCGTTATCTTATCGGCTGACTTATAGTCTAACACGGCTTTCCCTGCTCTCGACAGTTCCACGTCCTAATGGCCCAGGCCATGATGTCACACTACAAAGTTAATCCCCTCACCCGTTGGCTGTCACATCGCAACAAGTCGCGATTCCATGCCATCCTCCAAATCGTGGGGGGCGCCATGGTTCTGTTGGGGGGAATCGGAAAGTTTGCGAACAAGGATGTGCACTTTAACACCTGGCACGGCCGAGTGGGTATGATGACACAGGGCTCCTCCAGAGAGATTTCTAAATTCCACTAACCATGGTCTCTTGTTTCAGGCGCTGCTGCCACCTTCGGCTGTGCGGCCAGCATCGTCGGCGGCTTGGCCAACTATTTTCAGCCAAAGTTCGCCTTGAAGGTGTACCCTCCATCGGAACTGCGATTCCGCCACAACTTGTTCGGCATCCTCACCTTCAGCTTGGGGATGGGCGCCATCTATCTGGGATACTCCTCCAGGTTCTTTACCAAGTTTGTGGACAACGACTTTATTCCAGGCATGATGCTGGTCACTACGCTGGTGTATGTGCTCACCCTCATCTCGCCCGTCCAATCCCTGCTGACCAAACTCAGGTATAGGTCCAAGAAGAAGACGGAGCAGCAGGCCCAGTAGATTGGGAAAGGGACGAGGCAAAGACCACTGGAGGCTACAGGACTTTGACAGTTCAAAAATAAAGAGATTGGCGCCTTGCCAAATTGAAATCTGTGGCCGCAACTCTAATTGAATATGCAGACGGAAGACGGAAGACGATACGAAGTACAACCGGCAATTTGTCAATATTATAATGCAAAATTATGGCCATCGCCGTTGCAGTGGCTTATTCCTCTCCATGGAGGTAATGGTCCATGCTAAATTGGCCGAAGCTGTCACAAATTATGACAGATTGTGAGCCAGCCAAGCTGGAATTAAATAGCTCGCTTTTAAACCTAAAGTCCTGGCGCACTAGGCGTATGCGTGTTTTATCGATTTCTCAAGTGCAATAGAGCTTCGAAAGGAGAGGACGGGGTCAGGGATAACCGTGTGATTTCGGTAAAGTCCAGCCGCAACTAAAAATATAATAAATAACAAAAAAGGAAAACATAAAGCACTGAAAATAAATGAAAAACAAAAATAAAGAGCAAATAAATTATGCATACTTCCTGTTTGTTTGTTTACCTGAGGCGAACACCACGTTGAACGGTATTTTTTTGGCCATGCTGGCGCCGTAAAGAACGCACAAGTATGCAGGAGGGCTCACCACTCGCACATCCGCGACATCCGCTTGCACATTGAACAACAATTTAATTTAGCGGCCGATCGAGGACTAAATGCGGGCAGGGAATTCCTGCACAAAATCACCGAACCAGCCAGGACCGATTTGCCAACCAATCGCTGCCTATCGATAACCTATCGGTAAGCAGACATCGATTAGCCGCCCCCAGCTGTTTCACACTGGCACTTACCAACACTGCTGTAATTGGTATTAGAATTATTTACATGGTTTCAAAGGGAATTTTTAGCCATGCCAACAAATGCTCACAAATACAGCATTCTGCTGCCCACCTACAACGAAAAGGACAATTTGCCAATTATAATATGGTTAATTGTGAAATACATGAAGGCCAGGTGATAAGCGGCTCTTAAAAAGGCTCAAAAACAGTCAGTGCAAGTTAACCTTTTGCAGCGGCTACGACTACGAGGTGATTGTTATTGACGACGGCAGCCCGGATGGAACGCTGGATGTGGCAAAGGATCTGCAGCGCATTTATGGCGAGGATAAGATTGTGCTGAGGCCTCGCGGCTCTAAGCTGGGACTGGGCACGGCCTACATCCACGGGATCAAGCATGCCACAGGCGACTTTATCATAATCATCGATGCCGACTTGAGTCATCATGTGAGCATAGATAACGGGGCGAGACTGACGTGGGGTTGAAAGTAATGCATATTTATCCCGCTGCTGCAGCCAAAGTTCATACCGGAGTTCATCCAGCTGCAGGAAAGCGGTGACTACGACATTGTGTCCGGCACCCGGTACGTGGGAAACGGCGGTGTCTACGGCTGGGACTTCAAGCGCAAGCTCATCTCTCGCGGCGCCAACTTCCTGTCGCAGGTGCTGCTGCGACCCAATGCCAGCGACCTGACCGGCTCGTTTCGCCTGTACAAGAAGGACGTGCTGGAGAAGTGCATTGCCAGCTGCGTGTCCAAGGGCTACGTCTTCCAGATGGAAATGCTGGTGCGAGCGCGCCAGCATGGCTTCAGCATCGCCGAGGTGCCCATAACATTCGTGGACCGCATCTATGGTACCTCCAAGCTCGGCGGGACGGAGATCATTCAGTTTGCCAAGAATCTGCTGTATCTGTTTGCCACCACATAAAGAATAAAGAACATAAAGAATAAGACCTTGGCCCGGCTGATGAGTAGATTTTTGAAGAGTTTTAATTTCTTTGGATTTTCTTTGCTTTGTTTTGTACATTTGGTAAGATTTGTTCAAAGAATTTGTTCATACAACTAATGAATTATGCATGAGAAATTGCTGCTTGCCGTATTTATAATAATCCAGAGATCCTTTTGGCGACCGCTGGCTTATGTTTCCTTTTATAATTTGAATAATGATAACTAGCGTTAATTGATTTAATTACTCAAGTCGAAAACTTTGTGCTGGTTGTCGGGATTGCCGTACAGAGTGCCGCCGCAATCGTCCTCCATGCCGTCGCCCGCTGATCCGCTGCAATAATTCTTGAGGGCCAGAGTCAGCAGGGAGTTGCGATCCTTGAGGGCCAGCACCACGAAGGCCCCATTAGGCAGTATCTCGCTGGTGCTCACCTGAGCCGGTGGCTTAAAAACGGCCAGAGATTTAGCTGTGCAAAAAAAGAAAGCAATGAAGAAACTGCTCTGTTGATTTTCTGGCAGAGATTGTCTCACCAGAATTCAGCTCCCACATGCGAATGGCACCGTCGCGACCCTCCTTGTCGTAGGAGAGCAGAACCTTGCCCAGTGGGTCCAGCTTTAGGAAGGTCACGGGAGCATTGTGGCCGATAAGAGTGCTCTTGCAATTGCCCGTGACCAAGTCCCAGATCAGTATCTTGGCATCCTCCAGACCGGCTATGACGCAGGCATTAACCTGGGAGATTGCCAGCGAAACGGTGTTGCAGCTGGGCTTCCACTTTTTGAACAGAGTGCCGCTCTGCAGGTCGTACACCACAATGAAGTTCGGAGTCGTCGGCTCGTTCAGCTCCTTGGCCACCACGCAGACGTAGGAGCCCTCGTGGGTTATGGCCGAGAGTGAGGTGAGGAAGTCGTGGTGCGGGATGCGGAGGTCGTAGAGGAGCTTGCGCTGCGACAGGTGCCAGACGAGCAGGGGGAAGGGCTTCTGAGTCTCATCGCCGCAGACCAGAATTCTGCAAATCCAAAATGCACTCAGTTTAGAAGCTTTCTTAATTATTTAGAAATACTCTAATTACCGTCCGTCGCCGGACACCAGCAGGGAGTTGAGGAAGCGATCTTCGCCTGCCTTAAAGGTGGTCACGCAGTCACCCGACTCCAAGTTCATTAGGTTGACGTACATGCGGTTCCGGGAAAGGCATACCAAGTGGTTTTGATCGTGCAGTCCAAAATATGGCATCTTCTGGTTCATCACTCCCTTCAGAGTCACCTGTGTATTAGACAGGAAGAGCACATTAGTTTTAAAGTTGTAGTAGCTATGACTATAAGTTAATAAATGTAAATTTCTTGTTTTTATTATTTTTTTAAATCAAAAAAAAAATTTGAAAGTCTAAAACATTTACAACAAATAAAGAAATCGCCAAGATATTAAAATTCATTGAAAATCTGCCCAAAAGTATGCAATGAAATATTTTAGATCCAATGTTAATTGTAAACTTTTTTAACTTTTAAGGACTAAGATTTTTGTTCCATACTCCTAGACACCATATAGAATTGCTATCTAATATGCAGCGACTTCTACATTAATTTTCTTCACAGTTCCTTATTTTATTAAGATTCAGTTGAGTATCCTACCTATGAAACACTCAACATTAACTTCCTTTTACGTCATACTTTTCATATTTGAAAGGCTTTTGGAAGATCCCACTTAGATCGTTTATATAAAAGTAATCTTTTTAGTTTTTATGTACTACTATTGAACGGGTGTGCTCCAGAAATCATTATGGAATAAAAAACCCTTTAAAATGTTCCTTAACAATACAATTAAATGTTTAAGGTGCAAAATGCAGTGTAAGTGTTATTGGTTTTTTTACGATTTAAAATTTTGTAGCTTAATTTTTGTAATAAGCCTAAGTAGGCTTATGAATATAATTAATTGGGGAGCATTTAAAATTGCGTCTTTATTGTTCAAACGTCTCAACCGGAAGTAGCACGTTCTAGAGTGACCATCTATTCTACACATAGTTTGCAACCTTTTGAGTATTATACAGTGATCACACCTAAAACTCTAAACAGTGTTCTCACTATTATTAAAGTTGTTGCACCTTTTGAAGGAATTTGAAAACGCTAGTGATTTTGGATGCACATTTGATTGTGGAAAATAACTAATATTAATATTTTTTTTTATAATTAGTGGGTAATTAAAAATATCATAAACAATTTATGTACACCTGAAATTACTATAAATAGGTCCGAAAGTATTCTACTAACGGAAATACCTTGAGACCTATCTTTTTTCTGGTAATACCGTAAATAATTGCCAATAAAAACTCACCTTAAACTTGCCCTCGTCCAGATTAATGACACGGATCTCGCGCCGACAGAGAACTGCCGCCTCGTAGCTGCCCACGGGACACATAGCTGTCGGCTGCTGGATGCCCTGCAGCTCCCGGATGCGGCAGCAGTTCTTCACGTCCCAAATGCAGATCTCGGCTCGTTCCGTGCACAGGGAGGCGACATAGCAGCCGGGCTGGGGCAGATTCATCAGGACATCGTAGCCCTTGACGGTGGAAGTTGCAGTGGGGGCAGCTTCGCCCTCGCCATTGTTGGCATCGTCGTCTGGCGCCGGAGCTTCGTCGGCCCGATTGCCGTTCTCTGCATCCAGGTCAGCGTTGAGAATCTCGAGGAAGGCGAACTCCAGCTCGTTTGTGCACTCCCACCACGAGCGTATCTTCTCGTCGTCCTTGAGCTCCGGCGACTCCCTGAAGCTCGTCTTCAGGTAGTACTTCATCAGAGTGTAGAACTGCTGGCCGTCGTAGCTCAGCTCGTGCAGATACTGCTCGAGGAATCGCTTGAGGAAGTGGATGTGGACATATTGGGATGTGGAATCGTCGCTGCTGGACCTGGCCAGCCAGACGGCCTGCAGGATGTCGTGCAGCAGGTGATCCGGCCCGGTGGCATGCACCTTGTTGGCGATCCACTGCAGATCGGTAAAGTAAAAGCAGTTGAAGAGTATGTCGATCTTGTGCGGCGCCGGCTTGTCCTCGATCACGGCACAGAAGTGATGATAAGGCAGTTTTAAGTACTTTTGGTAATTGTAGCTGTTAAGGAAGATGTCCAAGGGTTTTCAGGCATTCCGAAGTAACTGACAAGAGAATACTCACGTGTTGACACCCTGCTGGCTACCCTTGAACTCGCTGTCCTGCCGATCGAAGTAGTCCCGCAGCGCTTCATGTACCAGCCACTGCTTCTGCGCGTACCTCGCCAGGACGGCTCGTCCAAAGCTTCTGTCTGCTATCCTAATATTCTTAAGACCTAATAGCATTGGTCCCATCAGCCAGCAGAACTTTGACCAAATCTTAAAGGCGACCTGCGCCTCCAGCTGCGTCATCTTCTGGAAAACGCCCAGGCAGTCACTCTCGCGGATGCCCCACGGCGACAGCCGTACGATCAGCAGCAGCAGCTCCACCTGGTCGGTGGCGAACTTGGACTCCAGCACCTGCAGGATCCGTCCGGAGATGTCACCAATCTCGCTGATCGGCTGCGCCACATGTCCCAGCCAGGCGAGCCACCACAGCGACTTGGCATGGTAGGGCGTCTTGCCGTGCAGCGTCTTCCACTCGTCGGGCAGCTTGAGCGCCCCGTTGGCGGCATAGAAGTCGCCGCCGCCGGAGCTGAGGATGTCGTGCCACTGGCGCTCCGTGAACTGGCGGACGCGCAGGAAACAGCGCTGTGGTATGCCCAGTTGCGCCAGCGCGGCGAGCATATCAAAGCCGTCTCCTCCTCCAGCCCCTGGGCCTTCCGCGCCGTCCTCGCTCTCCTCGGCCAGCTCGCTGACGGTGAGGATGAGCTTGGCGCTGCCCAGCTGCAGGGGTAGCCAGTCGAGCGCTTCATCGCGCTGCAGCTCGTCCACACCGTCAATGATCAGGACGAAGAAGCGCTGCTGCCGATCCAGGATCTCGCGTATCACTCGCGCGTAGGCCTCCAGTGTCTGCTTGGGATAAAGGCATTAGTATATTCCCAGGGTAGTTCCTGGTAGTTCCTTCTCTTACGTGCGGCACTTGGCATTGATGACCCGTCTCCAGCACCGACATCTGGTTGGCCATTGAGCCCAGCAACGAGGTGAGATCCGAGGACCGGGCACTGAGGTTGGCATATCTAGGAGAAATAAAGAAGCAGTATTCATTTAGTAAAGCCTTCAAAATATTATAAATATCCAAATAGTACCTAAGTATGAGCTGTGCCTCCGGCTTCCAGCGGTGCACGTTCTCCATGATCTTGGACACCAGGACGCTCTTGCCGCTGCCCCTGGCGCCGGACACGACCAGGGGCTGGACGGTGCTGTCCCGGATGTAGCGCTTCACGTCGTTCATGATGTCGAAGTTGGCCGAGTTCTGGGCGAGCAGCTTTGAGTAGTGGCCCACCAGCTGCAGTTCCTCGAGCAGCACCCGATCCACGCCCAGCGTGTTGTAGGGAATGCTGCTCTTCGCCTGGTGCTCCTCAAAGATCCCGGCCATCGCCTTGTCCAGCAGGCTCTCGATCACCGCCGACAGCTCCTCGTCCAGGATGCTCATCGTGGGCAGCAGCCGGATGAGATTCTTCTCGCACAGCTGGCTCTTGAGCTTCGAATAGACACGGCTGATCCGGCGCTGCACCTCCAACTCCAGCGGGCTGCTGTTCTCCGGCGCCCGCGCCATCTGACCGGTCTGGATCCAGATGCAGCGCTTGGCCAGCTCCTGGCTCATCAGCACGGTGTTGTTGATCTCCTGCTCCACCACGGTGGTCAAATAGGAGTCCTTGACGTCCTCGGAGAAGAGACGCAGCAGCACGGCCAGCAGCTCGTTCAGCTCCCCGTTCGCCTGGCCGGAGTAGGGGTCCACCTGCTGGGCGTGGAGGCGGTGGCACATCGGCTGGTACGAGTTGTCGATGGTGTACCACTTCTCCAGCAGCAGGCGCTCTGCCTCGCTGGCGGTGCCCAGCACCGAGGTGAAGTCCTGGCTCTCGATGGTCAGCGGCAGCATCGGAGTGCCCAGCGTGGCGCCCAGGAACAGCACGGGCACGATGTACGCTCCGGCCGAGTGGCGTGTGATCTCGCACAGACAGTTGGCCGCCTCCTCGTGCCCGCCCTGCGCCTCCAGCGGCGTCTGGGTCCAACGCTTAACCTCCTGCAGGCGGGAAAAGTCCTTTCTGGCGTTGCCATTACCCGGCTCCGTCTCGGGCTCGCTGTCGTGGACATCGGCGATGATGAAGTCGAAGCCCCGGCTTTGGCACTTGCTCTTGAAGTGTTTGTACAAACTGTGGACAACGCGCTTGTGCTTCTTGTACTCGGTGCTGTTGTCGGCCAGGATGTACACCACGATCTTCTTGTCCCGCTCGATCTTGCGGCCGGGCGGCGGCTTGCCCTGCAGCACGCTCAGGTTCCCGGCCGCGGGATTGGCATTGGCCACATCGCTGGGCGCCTGCGCCCCCTGCGGTGTGGTGGTACTCGAATCTGTTGGTATTGGAAGAGTTTAAGGTTGAGGTTTATAAAGATCTTGGAGAAATAAGGACTTAAAACTTAAACCTACACCTACACAGTACATCTACTCACCCTTGTCTGCTCCACTGGCCTTGCCCAGCGCTGTCGGTGGCTGATGGTTCTGATGGTTCTGCAGCTGATTGCCATTGGCCTCCGGCAGAGGAGTGACATCCGGCAGCGCCTCCACTGCCGCCAGGGGAGCGCGCTTCTCGTCGCCGGCATTGGACTCGGAGGAGATCAGGTCCCTCTTGTCCGCCTCTTGGTAAGGAGGTGAGCTGCAATCACACGAAATCACGAAATCAGTTTACTTCCAGGTATGGTTCTCCTGAGCTTCCCCAGCACTCACTCGTCGGACTTCTCGGAGCCACTGTCCTTGTCCTTCTTCTTCTTCTGGCCGGAACTGCACACGTTGCCCATGGCGCTCCTTCACTCGATTTCCACGTCTTTAAATTACAATTGACTATTGATGTCCTGTAATCAAGTAGACCAGAGATATGTTTAATTAGCGATTGAGTTTCAAGGACTAAAAACTATCTTAGTGAAAAGGTTTATGGATTTATAACATCAGCATTGGGACAGTTTCTCAATTTAGGATTCAAGTTTGTCATTAAATAGTAAGTAGTTAGTGACGAAAACTTAGTTATTCACAGTTAGACTTAAGTCACTTGAGAATTTTTAAAATGTATCACAAAATTGAACACATATGAAAGCACTGTTAAGGCCTCACAGCTGTTACAGGATATCTCAGATCCCATTATCGATTTATGGGCACTGCAAAAACTCAAAATTCCCACTGGAGGCACTTTAAAAAGATTTCCCCCTAATAACACTTAATTCTTTCTAATTGTCTCGTAATCATTGCGATAAATATTTGATGAATTCCCGATGTAATTTCTTCCACAACAGGTCAATGACAAAAACAATGTGCTCGTGGAAACGGAGCACATCCTGGGAAAGGGCCACAGCGAGAGAGAGAGAGGGAGAGCGCCCGAGAGAGAGAGAGAGCGAGCGAGAAAAGCTCTGCGGAGCGAACGCATGCTCGCTGCTGGAACTTTTATAGAGATTTTCTGCGTTTGAATTGGCATTGGCGTTAATCAAGTGGTCCGAGTGAACTGAACTGGCCCGGGTGGTGGGTGGCTAGGTGGTTGGATGCCTGGCGGCTGCTCGCTGGGTGCTGGGTGCAGGGTGGTGGGTGGTGGGTTCCGATGGGTCTGGGTCTGGGTCTCGTCTCGGATTTATTGCGGGCAATGCGCTTGGCTGGATTTTTGTGTACACGCTTGAAAATTGTTGACGCGCGAGACCTCTCCCTCTCCCTTTCCCTCGGCCTCTGGCATCTCTCTCGGGCAGCCTTCGAAATCGCTATAGATGCTAAATACGAGTATTCCTTTAGTTAAGTATTTATTGGATATCAAAATATTTTCAATCGCCCCCAAATCGCGCACATACACACACTTTTCGTCTTTCGCGTCCAATTTTGATTTTGTTGTGGGGGAGGGGGGCAAGGAAAATGGGGGAAAGGAAAAGCGCTAAAAATAAATCCCACTATATACCGAGTATATATGCTTTTGAATCGCGCAGTTCTTCGACATTTTGTCGCAGCGCAGGAATTTCGAAAATGTTCAATATCAATTAATTTGGTATCGAAAATTAAGTACGCTATTTTCGCTCGGCTCGCGGAAGAGAACCGCAGATGCCACATTTACAGCGCATTCACACATACGCTGCTCGCAGTGTGTATGCCTCGTTTCGTTTCGAGTTGGTCGTACTTTTAATTCACATTTTAATACACAATTTTGCTGGCACACTTACTTTTCTTTACGCGCTTTTCATAGGCGCCCCCGATCCCAATCCCAATCCCAGTCCCAGTCCCAGTCCCGACCCCGCACCCGTAACCCGTACTCCCGCTGGCGAACCGAATCTAAAACATTTTCCACCCACTGCACTTGCACTTTGCTCAATTAATTGCTTAATCAAATTGTTTGTTACACACTCGCCGCGAAGACATTTCGTCCGGAAAAGTGTATATTTTGTGTGCGCTCGGTTCTCTATCTTTTTATTGGCTGCGCGCCTCGTTTTCCCAGCAGCTTTTTCTTTTCCCGCAGCTGTGCGTGCGATGTCGTCGTGCTCGGCGCTGTGCGTTTTCACCGCTTCTGATTCCGTCCGCCGAGCGTTGGAAAATCGCTCTCGCCAGCGAGTGCGTGAAGCGAAAGCTGCGCGGGAGCTTTCCGCCGCCAGCCGCCCGCCACTGCCGGCAGCTTTCCTGCTAGGGCTGCATTCCGTTTGAATTTAACGAGCAAATTACCGTTAGCCGAAACTGCTGAAGCGAAGCTCAAAAATACAAAAGAAGGTCTAATGCGAACGTATGACTAAACGAGAAAGAAAGCTAACTTCGGTAAACCGAAGTTGGTATACCCTTGCAGTCTGTAATTGGATCATTGAAAATCGAACCATTTTAGTAATGTTGAAAAAACATCGAATTTTGTAAATTTTACATTTTACATGTAGAATTTTACATTTTCATATAAATGGACCGATCGATTCTATGGCAGCTATATGATATAGTGGACCGATCCTAATGAAATTAAAACCGTAATTCTAGAACCTTAAAAAACTGCTATGTCTTAAAATTTATAGAAATTCGTTGAAAAACAGAGAAGTTAAATTTTTTTTTACATTAATTTCGCCATCATTCCTATGGCAGCTATAGGATATAGTAGTCCGATTTCGGTCGTTCCGACATATATACTGCGTGCTAAAGAAATAAGACTATGCTGAAAATTTCAGCTCGATAGCTCAAAAACTGAGAGACTAGTTCGCGTAGAAACCGACAGAC
>VNJO01002383.1:0-81103 GCA_008042535.1 Drosophila tani | reverse complement strand
AGCTCTTGAATTTCTTCGGGAACCTCAAATGGAACTTCCTCAACAGTGACAGTTGTCTCAGGTTGCTTATCATCCTCCTCGACGGTTTCAATCTTAGTGACTTCTTGTTTGTCACCCTTGACCTTCTTGATAACGCGAGTGCGGATCTTCTTCTTCTTTGGCTTGCCTTCTTCGGTAATGGTTTCCACCACACGAACCTCTTCAGGAAGCTCTTGAATTTCTTCAGGCACCTCAAATGGAACTTCCTCAACAGTGACAGTTGTCTCAGGTTGCTTATCATCCTCCTCGACGGTTTCAATCTTAGTGACTTCTTGTTTGTCACCCTTGACCTTCTTGATAACGCGAGTGCGGATCTTCTTCTTCTTTGGCTTGCCATCTTCGGTAATGGTTTCCACCACACGCACCTCCTCAGGAAGCTCTTGAATTTCTTCAGGCACCTCTTCCTCAAATGGAACTTCCTCAACAGTGACAGTTGTCTCAGGTTGCTTATCATCCTCCTCGACGGTTTCAATCTTAGTGACTTCTTGTTTGTCACCCTTGACCTTCTTAATAACGCGAGTGCGGATCTTCTTCTTCTTAGGCTTGCCATCTTCAGAAATGGTTTCGACGACGCGAACCTCTTCAGGAAGCTCTTGAATTTCTTCGGGAACCTCAAATGGAACTTCCTCAACAGTGACAGTTGTCTCAGGTTGCTTATCATCCTCCTCGACGGTTTCAATCTTAGTGACTTCTTGTTTGTCACCCTTGACCTTCTTGATAACGCGAGTGCGGATCTTCTTCTTCTTTGGCTTGCCTTCTTCGGTAATGGTTTCCACCACGCGAACCTCTTCAGGAAGCTCTTGAATTTCTTCGGGAACCTCAAATGGAACTTCCTCAACAGTGACAGTTGTTTCAGGTTTTTTGTCATCTTCCTCAACTGTTTCGATCTTGGTGACTTCTTGCTTGTCTCCCTTGACCTTCTTGATAACGCGAGTACGGATCTTCTTCTTCTTTGGCTTGCCATCTTCAGAAATGGTCTCGACGACGCGAACCTCCTCCGGAAGTTCCTTGATTTCTTCGGGTTGCTCTTCCTCAACCGGAACTTCTTCGACAGTGACTGTGGTTTCTGGTTGCTTGTCATCTTCCTCGACGGTTTCGATCTTGGTGACTTCTTGCTTGTCTCCCTTGACCTTCTTGATAACGCGAGTGCGGATCTTCTTCTTCTTAGGCTTGCCATCTTCGGAAATGGTCTCGACGACGCGAACCTCCTCTGGAAGTTCCTTGATATCTTCGGGTTGCTCTTCCTTTACAGGAACTTCTTCAACAGTGACTGTGGTTTCTGGTTGTTTGTCATCTTCCTCGACGGTTTCGATCTTGGTGACTTCTTGCTTGTCTCCCTTGACCTTCTTGATAACGCGGGTTCGGATCTTTCTCTTCTTGGGCTTTCCATCTTCGGAAATGGTCTCGACGACGCGAACCTCTTCCGGAAGTTCCTTGATGTCTTCGGGTTGCTCTTCCTCAACCGGAACTTCTTCGACAGTGACTGTGGTTTCTGGTTGCTTGTCATCTTCCTCGACGGTTTCGATCTTGGTGACTTTTTGCTTGCCACCCTTAACCTTTTTAATTACGCGAGTTCGAATCGTTTTCTTTCGTAGTTTGCCGTCTTCAGAGACTTGTTCAAGAATTTGCACGCTTTCTGGGACTTCTGTGATTTCGGTTTCACGAGTTTCTTGTTTTTGTGTTGGTGTTTTTTGTTTTGTGTGTGTTGTGTCTGTGGTTTGTTCTGTATCTGTGTAAAAAAGTGTGTTTTTAGTATATTGTTTTTTATGGATTTTGTGGCATTGCTTTGTTCTGTGTAATATGTGTTTCGGGGTTGGTGGGTCGAGTGGTAGTGAAAGTAATACGCCTTTTTGGTTGAACTTTTTAAGATATACCTAGTTTTATACTTACCCTTCTTATTTTTTACCGTTTTAACTAAACTCTTCTTTGTAATACTCCCTAACCCAATAACTTCCTGTGTCTGTTTCATCTGATTACTATCAGTGTCTTCTGTTGATATGTATATTGCTGCTTGTGGCTCAGTTGTAGTGGTAGTGGAATGTGCTTCTTCGTGTGCTGTCGTTTCATAGTGTGCAGTTTCAGGCAGCTCTTGTGGGAGGTCAGGCGTAGACTCTGATACAAATTGTGTAGTTTGTAAAGCATTTTTAAAGCTATCCTCTACTAGAGTTGGTTGTAGTGAGTCTTCAGTATCAGGATAATAGTGACGGGCTGTTGTGCTGAATATGTCAAACTGTTCTGTTGTTACTGTGGTGTTGGTTTCAAAATGTACGTTTGCATTTTTCGGTAACATTTCTTCTTGATCTTTTAATAATTTGACCTGCTCGTGTGCGATTATTTGTTCATTGAGATACGTACTCTGCGTGGTGATTGAAGGTAGCGCATGTTTTTCGTCAGCTGGAAACTCTGTAGTTTCCTGAATAGTTCCCTTCTCATGTAGCTCGCTTGTCAGAGGTACAACTCTCACACCGGATGGTCGGACCTTGGCTTGCTCAGTAGGTTGCCTTGTGCCGTCCAACAAAGTGCTAACACCTTCACAAGGAAGCTGCTCGCTGTAAACAACGTTTTTGTATAACACAGTTTCTGGTATTACATTCATTTGCTCGGAAGTGTCGGTTGCAAGAGTACCTAAGGATGGTAACACGTTCACCTCTTCTACCACCGAAACCTTGAACTCAGAAGGCACAGCTGCAGCTGATGACAGCTTCGCAGTATTTGGTCTGAAGTCCCCATGACCCTCAACATTTTCGTAAACATTTACCGTAGAACTTTCTGTTGGCTTGAGGATATTTTCGACGGAGCTCGGCATTGTCTGCCCTCGCTCACCCGGCTTAAACGCAATATCCGGAGTTTGCTCGTATGTGAATGGCTCAGATACACTTGCCACTTCATGAAGAGATTGATGAGTTACATTGGCCTTGCCCTCGGCTGGTACTTGAAGCTCATATGTTTCTTGTATAGTACTCATACCGACAACCTCTTCGGTAACCAGGGACTTCAGTTCAATATTTGACATTTGAGCTGTATCACCCAGAGTTTTTAGTTCGGGAACGGTATCCTCCTTCAGGAATGTCGATTGAATTGTGGTCAAATGAGCCCTGTTAATGTCACCACTCTGTGAGACATTTAACAAGAGGGTCTGATCTGGAACTTCTGGAATTTCTTTGGTTATCTCGTAAGCATTGACTTCAGTTACTGTTGTGTGTACGTTGACTTCATCCGATTTTACTTGAGCTTGAGCAATATTACCCGGCTCAACTTGGGTTTCACCCTCGAGTTCCAGAGGTAATTGTGTTTCCACAACATGCGACTGAACGATTTTATCAGTAGGAGTTGGACTAGCTAGGAATGCAGTAGGCTCTTGTGGTAAATCCATTCTACCCACATTTTCAATGGGGACCATTTCAGTAATAAGCGTTTCTCGCTGTGTGCCTTCGATAAAAGGTTTTCCAAAGAACTCCTGTTGCGTCTTTGTAAAAAGCTCTTCCTTTTGCATGATAAGATTATCCATTTGAACCTGCACCTTATTGGACTCGGCTGCAACAACGAAATCGAGAAGGGCCTCCTGCGAAGTTACCTGAGCATGATCTATTTGATCCGAGGACTCCAAGGTCACCACATCGGATACAGTGGTACTTTGAAGCAGATCTACTGTAGGCTTTGCTTTGGTTTCCATGGGGCCTACTGGCAGTATAAATGACTCCTTTTGGAAAACTCGCTGTTCATGGGACTCTGGGGTGGCCTTAAACATCACATCAAGGGATTCGGCAGCTGAAATCGGAGCCACTTCCGATTTTATAAGTTCTTCAGATTCCTCTATTCCGCAGACTTCACTGACAGCAACCACGTGTTGTCTTCCTTCATATGCTGTTTGAGCAGTCTTCTCGTCTGCTTGTAAGGTCAACAGATCATCAAGTCCCTCCACAGTTTGTATTTTTGTAGTAACAGGTAAACCAAGCCGCGAAGGTATTTCATCGGACGTTGCAACTGCATAGGATTGTTCAGCACTAGTAAATTCCTTCTCTGCCTCCACAGCTTGCTGAAGGTCCGTTGTTTGAACATGGCCGAGCTCGTGAGTGAGTTCCGCCTTCTGTGCAATGTGCTTATCTGACTTTTGAGCCTCTTCCGTTGCTTCATAAGAAGTGATTTCGCCTATGAGCTTAGCATGCTGGGTTTGGCCATCTTCAAGTAGTTTCGCTTTTTGTTTGGGGGTAACTTCATCTCCAAGAGTGGATTCCGATTCCAATATGCTTTGATCCCGGGCGATTATTGAATGACTAAGATTATCCTGGGTCTTTGTTGCCGTTTTTTGGTCGGCAGGCATGCCCTCAAAGCGTTCTGCTGTATCATAAACTATGTTTCCGGTGACCGTCGTATGCTCGTGAGGTACAACAGTCTGCTGTGGGACTAGGGTATCCGGCTGAGCAGAGTCTTCGGATTTTAAAACTGTGTCATATACTATGGTTTCTGAGGACTTGGTTTCGTTTAAAAGATAAATTTTTCGAGAAGCAAAACTGTTTCGTACGTCGAAATCTTGCAAGTCTCCCAGGGACTGGATTTCAGTCGTATCTTCTGATACAGGTAAGCGAAGGAGCTCTGAAGAAATGAGTCTGGCCTGCTCTGACTGAGTTGAGGGTACTTTAAGACCCTCCTCATGCTCGAAGGTATCTTCTTGGCGAGTCACTGCTATACTCGTTGTGGAGTCCAAGGCAACATTAATCAGTTGTTCACTTGGCTGCGCAACTCCTTCAAGGAGCTCCTCTCTCTCAAGTACTTCAGTCTCGCTTACATTAATCTCGTGGAAGCTACTAATTGTAGGCTGACTAGTTGCCGATGGGAGTTGAATGTCGTGTAGGTCCGAAACATGATCAAGAACCCTAGCCTCCTCCGACAGTGGAATCTTCTGTGTGAAATCATTTAATCTGGGTGTAACGTAAACTTCCTGAGGAATATTATCGTCCTTAAGGTCCAATGTGTTCTCACTTGTAATGGTTGTACTTGTCTTCAAAGCTGTTGTAGTTTCAATTATCTGAACCTTGCTTACAGAGGACACGTTGTGCTCTGGTATAGTGTAGTCCTCTACGGCATCGCAGCTTAAGTTTTCTTCAGTGCTGGGTAAGGTGATTTCCCCTATATTGAAATGTGCCTGCTGATTGGGCATCTTCTGGTCTTCAAGCTTCTCCAGTGACTCCAGGTGTTGCGGCCTCGAGGTGTTGGCAACCTGAAGCGGTCCAGTTGCTCCAATGGCAGCGCTCTGCAAAGCAATGGGCTTTTCAGTCGCGAGCACTGATTCCCCCTCGAGTGTTATGCATGATCTTGTCTCCAGTGGCTGCATCAGTCTAAATTGGCTTTCTGTTGTCTGCAGGGCAGGATGCACATCGTCACTGCGTCCCTCTATGCTTTCCAGTGGGGCCTGCTCTCCAATATCTGTTCCATATTGCTGCGGCATGCTAACTTCTGCAAGCACTGCACTTGGTTTGCTGTCTTCGGCCTTATCTCTTGTGGACTCCATCGGAATTACCTCAAGACCCTCGGCATAATTAAAGATATCGGTGATGGGCTGGGCGTTGGTAGGTTTCTCCTTTGGAAGAATGTCAAGCTCAGTGCTAGTCTCCGTTATCTGTACATTGGTAACCTCCAAGGGCTGTTGGTTGTCAACCAGCACTATGCTGCCCGTTTTTAGTTCAGGTTGTTGAGTTGGTTGCATTGGACCGGTGCTCTCCAACAAGTCGGGCCTAGTCGCAACTCCAATTGGCATCGACTCAAAGACTTCACTTGCCGCTGCAGCCTTAGTGTCTTCCGAAATGATTTCCCTGGATGTATGGTCTGGCTGAACTTCAAACACGCTGGTTACCTTGAGCTCAGCGGGAATCATTTTCTGTGTAGCTATCTGTGAAAGCTGATCCGCATCAGGAGACAGGATCTGTTCCCTTTCCACAGATGTATCTTGCTTGATCTCCAAGGCAGCCTGCTCAATGAAATCCATTTTGGCGTCCACGAACTGTGGGACCGGTGTCAAAAATTCTCCTTCTGTGTCTATCACGTTAGGCGCCTGAATTTCCGCAACAATTTCACCCTCAGCAATATTCACCTTCCCGTGAGCTGTCTTGCGATCTTCGTCTGGCACGACACCAAGTGAATCGAACAGAGCCTCTTCATTGCTCTCCGCTGTTCCATAGGGTTTCGTTATGGTTCCCTTTGCTGGTTTCGTTGACTCGAAAAGGGGTTCGACGAGCTCCTGTGCCATTTCTGAAACGTTCGTCTCGAGAGTTTCGCCAATGGTCAAAGCAACCGTTTGTCCCAGTGTTCCCTCCGACATTTTCGGAATATTATCCACCCCCAAATCCTTTGTGGTTTCTTCATTTGAAACGGTTTCCTCAGTAGTGACATGAATTTGTGCCTGTATGTCCATAATGGCCTCCTTGGCATCAGTCTTAAAGATGGGCAAGTTCTCTTCGATTGGACTCTGAGAGTCTGCAGTGATATTAAGTAAGCCCTCGGCCAACACCAAATGTTCCATGGCTTTAATATCAGCAGTCCGTACCTTGGGCACCTCGCTTCCCGTTAGACTGTCGAAGGGCTCAGTTTCTTGCACCAGAACTGGCACCTCCTCAGCCTTAACGGTGATGTCTGCCACACTCTTGGTCGGCCGGGTCTCTAGTGGCATTGGCTGTACGCTTTCCATGACTTCAGAAGCACTTCCACTCGCCGCCTTGTGCTCAATAATGGATGTTGTAGATGTCTCTGGGCGAGTCGCAGCGGTTGTTTGCAGTTCCCCAACCGAGTCTTCCGGTTGGCACTCGCTAATGGCCAGGCTTATGTTGGGGGTAACTTGTGCAGTGACCACCTCGGTAGCTGGCTTCTCCTGGGTGACTTCCTCTCCCATCGATTCGCTGCTCATTACTTCAGTGATAATTACCTCCTCCTGACTGAGTAGTTTTGACTGAACGGTTTCCTCAATCGTTGATATGGGTTTCAGCTGCTCAAAGCCCTCCAGTGTGGGCTGCTGCTCCTCGGTTAGCTCATGCGACAGCAGGATGTCACTGTGAGCCTGTTGGGTGACGGTCTTCAAGGGCTCTAGGTCCTCAATGACTTCCTCGACGCTGGTTGCTTCAACCAGCAAGGGTCGTGATTCCTTTATCTTGCGCTGGGCCTTTACTGATTTCGGAATCTTAGACGGCTGGAGGTCCTTGGGAGCCTCGGATGTCTCCGCTTCAGTTACATTTGCAGCGTGCTTTTGCCGGATTTCAACCTGTTGGCTTAGCTTGCTTTCTTCAGGTCGGGGGAATTCCTTGCGAGTGCTAGCCTCATCGAGCGCCACACTCTCCTCACTGATGGCCAATACCTTCTGGGGCAGTATGTCGTCCTGTGCCTGCGCTGGAACTGGTTTCGGGGTAGAAAGTTCTGTGGTGACTGCGACTGCAACAGTCTCGAGCGTGTCTTGTGATTGATTCTGCGTGGATAGTGTCTCGTATGTGGGCAGAAGCTCTTCGATTTGCTCAAGAGTTTCTGCCTTCGGTGATCCCGTGCTTGTTTCGTGGGCCACTGCCAGTGTTTCTCTATGTTCGTATTGGATGAACTCGACAACCTCCTCCTCTGCCTGTTCTTGATCTGTGTGTTTTTTATGCTTTTTGGTTTTAGTTTTCATTTTCTTCTGCACAATTTGTTCAGCCTGAGCCTGTATCTGCACTTGTTCTTGTTGTTCTTGTATTTGCACATGTTCTTGTTGTTGCTGTATGAACTGTTTTTCCACCTGAGTGGTTGCTGTTTCTGCGAATGTAATGTAATTAAATAATGACAATGTCGAGCTGTCTTGTGTTGCTATTTAAAACAATACACTACCAAAATGATGTCAGCAAACAGCGGGAAGCCGTGCAAGCATCATTCACTTAGTATCTGTGTTGCGAGCGGTAAAGCGAAATGAGTTGCACAGTAAACGAAGGGTGAGACGATGGTCATTCGATCTATTTACAGATGGTGGAGGCAAACAGACCGGAATTGGAGATAGACCTTACCTCATTAGACATCGGAAAGTCGTCCAGTTTGGCGGGCAAGGGAGTAAAGCTCTTCTACTCTTGAAATTGAATGCATATTGCAAAAGCATTAAAGTGGGCGAAAGTCAATAATAGTTAAAGCTTATATGGTATATAGCAGCGGCAGCAAGATATGTGGAACTCGTTAATCAAGTAGATAAAGCTTTTAGTGGCGGTAATTAGCGGTTATTGGGTGACTAGATTATTCGGTGGCGTCTTTTTAGAATATACACATGATTTGTTTGTTTTGACTTAACAAGATTTAATTGTTATATTTGTATAGACAATATTTATTATTGTTTTTGCAGTTGATTCTTTTTTAATAATATTAATTAGACTGTAGTTGAGTAGTTCGTGGGATGGTACATCGTTACTGGTGGGATTTATATAACTGGTGGTTGTTTTTGGTTTGTTTATTGTTTACAGAACATCTGTGTTTATGGTCAAACCTTCTTGGACAATTATCGTTCGTTCCTCGACAAATGTTTCCTCTGTCGAATATGGTATGAGGTTTTATTGGCCGTGTTTTGGGATTGGCACGAAAAGCGTAGGAAAGTTTTACAAGCAGAGTTACATAATAAAAAAAAGAGATAAATATAAACTTATTTCAGTATGCAAATTACAATATTTGTGTTATATTAATGTAGGCTATAGCGTATTAACTACTAAAGCGGCTTGCTCACTGACACTCACCTATTTTTACATGTGTGATAGCCTCGTGACTTTCGATTATCTGCGATGTCTCTACTATTCTCTAGATTTCCGTAAACCAAAGTAGATAGAAATGTTTGAAACATGTAAATGCTTAGTTTATATATCTGCCCAACCAACATTTTTTTTTTTTTGACTTCTTCAATCGTTTTTAACCCTAGTTGAAATGCTAAAATTTAACCCCAATTAGAGAAACAAAAATTCAAATTTTAGAGATATTTCTTTTCGGCATTTCAACTGTCTGCACAAAACACAAGAACAAACAAAACGGAGAAACACATTGAACAAATTTCAAACCTCCTTTCCGCATATTTTCCAGTCCTGGGATATGAAGTCCTCCCTAACAAACTTTCGTATGACGATCTCAATGGTAATTTCGTACGTCTGAATCATCCGGATGAAGGCCTTGAAGCCGACAGTGGCCGCCAGGATGGTCTCGTCCTCGTTCGAGGACTCGCTGAGTATCTGGGAGATCAGCTCTTCGTGGCCCTCTCGCTCAACGAGCTGCACCAGGGCCGACTGCGATTCGGGCTTCTTCAGGGATATGAATATGTTCTGCTCGTACATGTATGTGATCTCGTAGTGATTGATGCCGTAGCGCAAGAGCAGGCCAATCGTGGCCAAATCCCTGAGGGCGGACTCGCCAATCGTGCCGAACGACTCCGCCTCAATGGACTCGAGCAGCCATTGGACCTCCTCGTGGTGGGATATCACTTGGACATCCTCGATTGTAATGGTCTTCTGGCTGATTTTGGTGCGGATTATTTCCACAGTTTTCGTTATCTCTATGCTCTTGGTGGATGTGTAAGTCTCCTTCTTTTCTTCTTTCACCTCAACTTCCATTTCATCTCTTTCCACCTTTTCCTCGAACTCTTCTTCCTCTTCGATCTCTTCGACTTCCTCGATTATCTGGCTAGTGCGCTTCTCGGCATCGGCCACCTTTCGATCTTTAACCTCCATTACCTCGGAGACCTCGCTCTTCTCTACGAGAATGGAGACGGGCTGTCTCACCTTGATCACATTCATGGTGGTTTCAGCGGTGCTGGCTGGCACAATTCGGATTTCTGTCTTCTGCACTGTCTGAGACTCTGAAGTGGCGCCGGATCGCCTCACCACGGTCTTCTTTCCAGCCTTCTTCTTGAAGGTCTTGGTCCTGCTTTTCTCAACCTCCTCGATCACGGTGCTTGACGAGGATATTTCGAACTTGCCCCGCGTCATGGTCATGCCGATCTCGTTGATCAGCTTGCAGGTGTAGTGACCGCAGTCCTCGTTTGTAACTTTCAGTATTTCTAGCGTTGCTTCGTGTTCCTCCACTACCATGCGATACTTTTCGGATGCCCTAAGCTGAACGTTGTTGAAATACCATTGAATATCTATAGTGTCAGGGGGTAGAAACCAAGCAGCATCGTCAGCCCCGAAACCAAACTCCAAGAGATACTCGTACTATACCTGGTATCGGGTTGCCCGCAAACTGTACCGAGAACTTTGCTGTCTCGCCTAAGGCAGCACGGCAGTCACGCATTTCGTTTAGTAGTGATGGCGAGCATTTAGCAGCTATAAGCACAGAGATGCATAATATCTATGGATTAGAGTCTACCCGGACAAACTAAAAGCGTTGGGGGTGTTCGTTTCGTGTACTTACACAGACTAATCGGGTTCTTGTGTGCATAAATATACATATATTTGTCTGTTTGATTTCAAGTCGTGTGAGTATAGAGCTATGAATAGAGTGAACGGAAACACTTAAAGGAGTTTTAGTAGGACATGCAAACGAACAAACTATACGACAGTGTGAACAATAGAGCAAGCAGCGTTCTGGGAATGTTATATAATTTCTTTGGATTGGATTGAACACTTTTTTGTAGAACACGGGGTTAGTTGAAATTTTGAATAATTACGAATCGAATACAACCAATTACTTGCAGATGATATACTGATATTGATACTGTAAGAGATACATTTGATATACGAACAATATATAATTTCAAATTTATACTAAAAGTTCTATTATATTGGCGTTTACTTTTTGGAAAATTGTACGTAATAAGGGTGGGGTTTACTGGGTTTTTGGGGGGTGGGGTCAAGCCTTAGAGCTGTAGGGGACCAAGACAATCACAAAGCCACAGTTTTCTTTTTTTTCGAGGGTAAGGGTACTTCACAGGTTGTTGTTTGTACGATACAAAGTACACTATACATGGACAAATACAAGATAGAGACAGACAATAGAAGAGAAGACGGGAGACAGAGGACAGAGAGAGACTTTGTGAATTGCTGTACTTAGTTTTGTGGTTTAAGACATTGGCACAGAAGACATTTGTGTGTTGGTAACACGAAATTAAAACACATATACACATAACAGTGGTAAACAGAGCTGGCATTAGTGGAGATACATACCTTTTAGAGCCACCTGCATCTCCTCCATCTGAGTCACCCATTCCGGCTTGCGGTAGTCCTTCGATCCAACGATGCCTTAACGTGTGCGGATGGAAGTAATAAACAAAATCGTTATTATATCTGATTACGCAAATAGCACGAAGAATGTCTGTGAAATTCAACTAGTTGTCCTTAAACTAAAAACATGTGTGGCCTTCTGTAAGATATTGTGTACAGTTCTGCAAGTGTTTAACATCAAAGTAAAGTGTAAGTGGAATTTGGGTTTAGGTGTGGGTCGGGGTGTGGGAAGGATTTTATTTTTTAAAGGCAGCTGCAAAACCTGAAAAAGAATGTCACTAACAAAGCCAAATAACAGTTGATTTAAATTAAAGAGTGCACTATGCGAGGGATAAACCATTATAGTACCTTCGACCGCAAAGAGTGCCGTGGTCACTGCCACGCCCAGTGGATTGTACGCCTCGAAACTAATTGTACCCAAATCATCGGGATAGACGTGATTAATGACCAGCACTGAGGTGCCGTCGTCGAAATTTTCGATCTGATATTCCTCGGACGCGAATATCTGCTCGTCGTCGCGCAGCCACTTGACCTTCGGTTTTGGCTTTCCAATGACCTTAACCTCCAGCTTCGCTTGCTCACCCTCTTTGGGCTCGATTTTCTCTGGTAGCTTTCTAATAATTTTCGGTGCTTGTTCGTCGATTGAGAGGGTCTAGAATGGTTTGCGTTACAACAATTGGAATTAGCATGGAATGTCCTTGGTTCGAAAACGGTTGTACAACAATTGCGCTTACTCTATCTAGTAGATCCTCCTCAGATCCTGTGAGTCCAGTGATTTCAGAATCGGGGATATATTCAAATGCTAAAAAATACACATTCGAAAGCACATTATCAATATAAGCGTGTCTCCACACCGAGTTTTGTTGCAACGAACTCAAAAAACGGAAGGTTATGTACAAAAGAAGTGGTCAGTGAGGTGACCGGGTAGGTAGAAGGAAATTATTTAATGGACTTGATAGAGAGTAGGACTTTCAAAACGGTAGAATCACATGCAGGCTCTCCAGCCAGTTAGTACAAAGGGGGTGTTCAAAGAAGTCAGTTGTGGGGGATAGTGTAGTTATGGGAAAACCTATCTAGTTTAGGTGTGGGATGCATGTAGTGTGTAGAGTGGCACTACTTCCGTCTGGTTTACTAGTTAACTACCGACTTCAAGTACCTTGAATTTTAACGCTTGTCTTGGTCACGCTCTTGCCAATCTTGTTCGTGGCCACGCACTCGTATTGGCCCTGGTTTTCGGGGAACACTTCCGTAATCTGCAGCTGGCAATTGCCTTGCAAGTCTTGCGATATCGTAGTTTCCTTGTTCTCGACGATCTTCTCCTCGTTGTGGTACCACTCCACCTTGGGCGTAGGCTTGCCCGTAACCTGGCAGGTCAGCAGCAGTGCCTCGCCATCCATTACCTCCACGGGCCTAATGAGTTCTTCAATGAATCGCGGCGACTCGAACTCTACTGTCTCCTCCTGAGACAGGGACTCGATCAGGTTGACGGTGGCCGTTGACGTCACCGAACCACCCACGTTCTCGGCCCGGCAAGTGAAGGGTCCGGTATATTGCTTCTGGAAGTCCTCAATCAGCAACGTGGACTTGTTGGCCTGGCTCACGATGCGCACTTCGTTGGAGCTCTTGATAGGCTCATTATGCACAAACCACTGGAAGGACGATAGCGGCTCGGACTCCACAACCGCCTCAATGATGGCCACTTCGTGCTCGCCAAAGTATTTGGGCTCCAGGGGCTGAATGAATCGCGGCGGCTTAATTTTCTCATCTGGCTTTTGGTCCGAGACCACCACCGATCCGGAGGACTTGGCCTCCCCCACCTTGTTCTTGGCCCAGACCTCGTACTTGCCGGTCCGCTTGCGCGTCATGTTGATGACCCTGATGGTGGTTGTCGTCTCGGTGGTCTCTATGACGATCTCCTCGTTCTCCACGACCTCACGGCCATTGCGCATCCACCTGACCTCTGGCCTGGGCAGGCCATCGTACTTGGCCTCAAAGAACAGAGTACCTCCAGTGGGCACAACTACCGCGGTCAGTGGAGTTATGGTGGGTGCCTTTAGTATCTCCTTGGGCACTTCATCCACGCGACTCATGATATTGGCGTTGCCGATGGCCCGTCCGAATTGATTTTGGGCCTGCACGGAGAAGACAACGGCCTCGTTGGGAGTGGGATTTATCACCTCCAGGGCCACATCGCCGGTCTTCTCATCGTAGAACATTTGCACGGTCTCGCTGGGAATGACCTCCTCAATGCCTCTGTACCATTTGACCTGAGGATTTGGCTTGCCTGTCACTTGGCAGGTCACCGTAACCTTGAGCCGCTCGGGCTGCTTCTCCTCAGTGAACTCTATCTTAAGTGGTTTGGTAAACTGTGGGGCCACTCCTTGTTCTTTTTCTGTATTCAATGTGAATAAGGGATATTTAAAAAGTCTGTGTGGGCTGGTGTCTTGGGAGGGAAATTATATACAAAAGGTCTGGGAGGACGGGGTAAGTTAAGTTCAAGAGACTGCATCCTTTTGGAGTCTCAAAATATATCCCAAAAGGGACGAGGAGATTTAATTGGAGTAAACCTAAGACTACCCTTGGATTGCACTTACCTAAAATAATGTTGGTACGACTTGTGGCCACTCCAGCCTCGTTCTTGGCCTCACACGTGTAGACGCCCACGTCGCTGGGCGTGACCTTGGCAATTTTCAGCTTGGCCACCTGCTCGACGACCGTGATCTCGTACTTCTCCGAGGCAAACAGCAAGATGTCGTTGAAGTACCAGTTGATTTCGGGGAAGGGAACGCCCTCCACCTTGCACTCGAGCACCGTGGGCTCCTCGGGAACACATTGACGGGGACGAAGCTTCTCGGTAATCCTCGGAGGCTTGATCTCCTTCTTCTTCTTCTTGACCAGCTTGCGCTCCTGACCGATCACCTCGGAGGTGGTCGTCTCCTGCTGGTTCTGCGTGAGCTGCTGATCCTCGATGAGCTCCTCGTCGGCCACCTTGTCGATGCCCTCCTGGATGCGCTTCTGCGTGATCAGCTCCAGCTCTGGCAGCGGCTGGCTGTCGTCCAGCACCACACGACGCTTCTCCTTCTTGATGATGTTCGAGGTGACTTTCATCTCGAGATCGCGTCGGACGTCCTCCACATCCAGCTCGATGAGCTGCTCAGTCGTGATGAATTGAGGTCTTGTGTCTTCAGTCTTCTTGAGTAGGGTAATAGTCTTTTGTGAGATCTCCTGGGATATTTCGTCCACCTTTTCGATTTCAGCAATTGCCGCCTCCAGCAGCTGGGGCTGTCCCTCGACAGAGGCCTGCTTGAGGCGTTTCGTGCGCTTCTTGTGTGCCTTCTGCTTGGCATCGGGCGTCTCCTCGGTGGTCACAACTTCCTCTTCCGGCAGCACGTCTTCCGAAACAGCCACCACCTTGTCATCGTCCACGGGCAGCTCTTCAACTTCATCTTCCTCTACGATGGGCTCATCGAATGGCTCGGCCACTTCCTCGGACACCTCATCCACGGAAGGCGTGGCCTTCTTCATCTTGGGCTTCTTCTTCTTTTCCTTCTTGGCCTTGGGCTCCTTGGGCTGTTTGTCCTCGGGCAGCTTTAGAGGTTCAAGTTCAAGCTCCTCCTCTTCGATTTCTGGTTTCTCTTCGGGCACAAGTTGGGGGCCGGGTATGGCCTTTTCTGGCTTCTGTGGTTCCTCCACCGGTTTCGATGGAATCGGCTTCAGCTGGACTTCTTCAGGCTGCTCTGCGGCCAAAGGACGCCGCTTACCTGTGGGCCATTGCTTTTCCTCCAAGACCTCCTCAACCGGCTTCTTCTTTTCTTCTCGCTTCCAAGGCACTTGCGGTTGCTCTTCCTCGGGCTTTGGCTCCTTAACAAGGTCGATGTGCTCAGCCTCTTCCAGCTGGGTGGGCTCAGCATCTGAAATTTCGGCCAGATCCTCGTGCTTTGGCTTCTTCACCTTCTTGGTCTTACGTTTCTCCTCCTGCACGATCTCCTGCTCCGTTTTCTCAACATGCTGCAAGTCGACTGCCTCCAGCGTCACTTCCTCAGGCTTAATGGAGGTGCGTTGTGTGGGCTTCAGGCGCACTTCCTCGATGGTCGCCTCCTCGGGCAGCTGCTTCTTTGGCCGGGTGACACGCTTGAGGGCAACCTCTTCAACCTTCTCGATGATTTCTTCCTTCTTTGGCTTTGGCTTGGGAGTAATCTTTTGTTCGGGAGTTGCTTCCTCTTCTGGTTGTTCTTCCACAGGCTGTTCCTTGACAGGCTGCTCCTCTTCGGGCTGGATTTCTTCCTCCGGCACTTCTTCCTCATCCTCAACTGCCTCTTCGGTGGCTTCTTCTGCGTCAGTCTTTGCCTTGGGCTTCTTCTTCTTAACCCGTTTCTTTGTCACGTCGACTATTTGGTCCACAGTCGTAATTACATGCTCCTTAACCTCGAATTCAGTTTCCGGGGTTTCGGGTTGAGCGGTTTCCGAGACAAGGGCTGTCTTCTTCAAGGGCTTCAAGGAGACCTCCTCCAGTTGTTCCTTCTCGGGCAGAGGCCGTTGTTTCCTGGGTGCAGGCTTGAGGGTAACCTTTTCGACTTGCTCCACCGGCTGGGCTTGGGGAGCAGGCTTGGGCTTCTTGGGTTCTTCGGGGACGGGCTCTTGAATATCTTCAACCTCCTCGACTTGCGGCTCTTCCGTCTCTTCGGGCTGCTCTTCGGTGTCATCTTCAACCTTCTTCTTGGGTTTCTTGATCTTCTTCACCTTGCGCTTCTCCTCGACAACCTCTTCTTCCTGCTCCTCGATGATTTCTTCTTCTTGTGGAGCTTCCTCTTCCGGCTGGCCTTCCTCCACAATCTTCTTGGGCTTCTTTACCTTTTTAACCTTGGACTTTTCTTCCACGACTTCCTCTTGTTCTTCGGTAACCTCTTCCTGCTCTTCTGGAACTTCCTCTTCAGGCTGCTCCAGTTCTTCGACTTCAGTTTTTTCAATGGTTGGCTTGGGTTTCCTAACCTTCTTGACCTTTTTCTTCTCTTCAACAACCTCTTGTTGTTCTTCCACGATAGTTTCCAGCTCTTCAACAACCTCTTCTTCGAGAATTTCCTCTTCTGGCTGCTCTTCCTCAGCCTCAGTCTTTTCGACAACGGCCTTTGGCTTCTTGACCTTTTTGACCTTGCGTTTTTCTTCAACAATATCCTTCTGTTCCTCGACTATTTCCTCTTGCTCTTCAATCACCTCCTCCTCGGGTTGCTCCTCTTCGGGTTGCTCCTCCTCGGGTTGCTCCTCTTCGGTTACCTGGGAAGTTGGCTTCGGCTTCTTGGTCTTCCTAACCTTACGCTTTTCTTCAACGATTTCCACTTGTTCTTCGATAATTTCTTCCTGGGGAGCTTCCTTTTCTTCGGGAATATATTCTTCTGGTTGCTCTTCAACCACCTCCTCGGAAGCCTCTTTCGTTGGTTTCGGTTTCCTCGTCTTCTTGACTCTACGCTTTTCTTCGACAACGACCTGCTCCTCTTCAACGACTCTCTCGATCTGCGCGTCGACCTCATCGGGATGCACTTCTTCTACGGGCTCTGCCTTGGGAGCCTTCTTCTTGCCACGCTGCCAAAGAACAGGCTCTGTCTTATCCTCAACCTTGGGCTCTTCGGGGAGAACATCGACCGCTTCCTCGTAGGTCTTCGTGGGCGCCTCTTCGACCTTCTCTTCGACAACCTGCTGTGGCTGCGGCTTCTTCTTCTTTCCGCGTTCCCAGAGCACAGGCTGTGGTTCAGGTTCAACGGGCTTGGCCACCTCCTCTTCCAGGGTGTCCTCAGCAACTTCAAGGGTTTTGGCCGCTTCCTCGACCACTTGCTGCTCTGGCTTCTTCTTCTTGCCGCGCTCCCACAAGACAGGTTGCGGCTGTGGTTCAGTCGCCTTGGGGACCTCCTCTTCCAGAGTGTCAACTGCAACCTCGAGGGTCTTGGGAATCTCTGGCACTTGTTCCTCTGGTTGTTGGGGCTTCTTCTTGCCGCGCTCCCACAGGACAGGTTGCGGTTGCTCCTGCACTTGCGGTACAGTTTCTTCAGCCAATTCGTCGGTGGCTTCTTCGTAGGTTTTCAGGGCCGTCTGCTGAACTGCCTCTTGAACGGTTCTAGTGGTCTTCAGCGGCTTCAGCTGGAACTCCTCGGTCTTCTGCGCTTCCTTGGGACGTTGTCGGGGCGTTGGCTTCAACGAGACTTGCTCCACCTTCTGCTCCGGCTCCCTGAGGGGAATCACCCGGCGAACAGCAGTCTTCTTTGTTTCCTCAACGATCTGTTGCTCGAGGACCTGGGAGGTCTGAACCACTTCCTGGGATGTGATAGACTGCTCTTGAACCACCTTCTTCTTGCCGCGTTCCCACATGACGGGCACCGGCTCTGGCTGCTGAACGGGAGTGGGTTCAACCAGCTCGTCGTGTGCCTCCTCGTAGGTCTGCTGCTGGGGCTGGGGCTGTGGCTTCTTCTTTCCCCTCTCCCACAGGACGGGAACCTGTTGGGGTTGTTGGACCGGCAGGGGCTTCACCAGCTGGTCGTGCATTTCCTCGTATGTCCTGGGCTTGTCCACAAACTCTTCCTGAGCAGGCGCCGGCTGGGGTTGGTAGGCCTGAGGCTGCTCCGGCTTCTTCCTGCCCCGATTCCACATGACAGCCTCTTGCTGCAGCAGCTGCTGCTGTTGCGTGTCCTGACGCTCCTGCAAGTGGAGCAACGAAGAGTCCTCCACCTGGACGAACTTCTGGGGCTCTCGCGGCTGGCGCCAGTTGAAGGCCTCCTGCTGGGTGCGTTGGTTGATCATCTTCTGGTGCTCGTACTGCTCCAGGCTCATCATCTGCGAATCCTCAACCTGCACAAACTGCTGCCGCTGAGCCTCCTCGATGAGGCTTTGTTGCTGGATCAGTTTCTGCCTCTCAGAGGTCTGTAAGACGATCGTGTCTTCAACCGAGGTGAGGGGCTGCAGTTGCGGACGCTGTTGCTGTTGGCGCCAGTTGACCGCCTGCTGTTCACGCAGCAGCCTCTGGGCCTCCAGCTTCTCGCGCTCCGAGACATGCATTATATTCACGTCCTCGGTGGTGATGAACTGCTGCTTGTAGATGTTGGACTGATCCTCGTACTGCTGCAGCTCGTCGCGACGCATCACCTTGGAGATGGAACCCTTCGAGCTCTCGTCAACCGTCATGATGATGGTTTCATCGGCGGTTCCCATTTGGAACTCCTCGGTGATGGCCTGCTGGGCCTGCAGGCGACGCAGCTCGACCTCTTCGATCTTGAACTTGTCAATCTGCTTGGTTACCCTCTGCACGCTCTTGAGCTGCTGGCGCATCTCCTTCCAGGGAATGAGATCCTTGTTGTTCTGCTGCTGCGTGATGAGCTTGTCGATCTGGTCTGTCATCTCCATGATCTCGACACTCTCCATGCTCTTCAGCCGCTGGATCTCCTGGGTGCGCTTCACCTGCTCCACCTGGGCCTGCTGCGGCAGCTGCTCGTCCGTCTCAATTTGGCCCTCGAGAGGACGCAGGTAGACCTCGTCCAAATCGAATTTGTTCAGCTGCTCCTGCACACTCTCCACTGCCTTCAGCTTCTCGCGCATGGTGATCCAGGGAACCGCATCCTTCTCGGTCTTGCCAGCAATGATCTGCTCTAGAGTCGCTCCGAGGCTCATTATGCCCTGATCGCGTTCCGTCTTAATTGACTTGAGCACGACCTTGGCTGCCTCCAGTTTGGGCGTGGGCTTCTTCTTTTCAATGGGAGTGGCCTTCAAGCTGATGGTCTCCTCGGTCCAAGACTTGACCGGCTCGGGCTTGAAGCCCGGCAGGAACACACCCTTGTCCAGGGAGCGTCCGCGATCGGGACGCGACGACTTGCGCCAGGGTATGACTTTGGTTGCCGGCTGCAGGGACTTGCTGCGAACTTTGGGTTTCTTGTTGCGTGACCTTCCCTGGTGCTGAGCCTGCCCGTTGACGCCCAGGAATTGACCAAACTGCTGGCCGGGTTGCTGGCCAGGTTGAAAAGCGTGGGGCGACTCGGGGGCACTGTCTTCCCGACCAGACGAAGAGGACTCATCCTCGGCGGAATCAATCGTTCTCAATTGAAAGGCCGAGATGCGTCGTTCTACAAGGGGGATCAATGAGAGATTCCATTTTTAGTATATCCATCGAAAGGATAATAGATCAGACAGCTTAGTACGCCCACAGTTCGCAAAAGGGTGGCGGGATCTTAAATATACTAAGTAAGTATACTTACCTTTCTCTTCATTTTATTAACTTTTTATACATTTTTTGTATTTTTAGCGTAGACTTTTAAATGCAAATAATAGTTCTTTGGTAAATGCAAACAATAAACATGAAAATGGAATATTAATATGCTCAAAGAGGGCCACATTTTATAGCAATGCATAAGCAATAAACCTCAAACAGATGTAGTTCTTGGTATGAGTTGGGAAGGGTTCAGGATTTTATTACCAAATCTCTAACCATATTTAAACATTGATTGACTCATTCTCTATTATTTACTCGCCTGAAATTCCGACCCCTCTAAAAGCCACTTACCTGCTCGCCCACCCAGCGAAGCGAATCATGATTTGCTTGAACGGGAATTAAAAATAATTCATAATTCTCTGGCATATGCGAACAATGAACTTGCCTATTTAAAATTAGTATGGGCAGAGCCTCAATTTATAACCGAACATGATAGATAAATAAGGCGCCTTCGGACTCTCGCAGGAAACCCAAAACCCTCCAATGCTTAGCCACAAATTAAATTCGTTTGGCTGACAGCTCAGCTGCGTTGACCGTGAAAAAAGCATAAATGGGATCGGGCCCTAGGTCAGTACATATTTTTGATAATTGGCATTGATAAAAATAGGTGCGTATAGTCAGTGTGTGAGGTGGCGGTTTATCTGCGACTCGTGATTCACTAATCGGGTGTGACGAGTCCACTTTGGGATGATTAAAACTGCATTAGCCTGCACCTAAATCTGGCACATTGACATGACAGCAATTGAGCAAGTCGCGGCAAATGGTGACATTCGCTTGACTTCGAATCATCATCATCATTATTGCCTAAGGATGCGGTTGAGGGGGAGGGACTGCGGCCAGGCAAGTGTACAATTGAGAGCGAAACAATTCAAATGCCTGTGTATACATTAAGGCCGAAAATAGATATCTGATTAGTGGCGGCTACGTCACCAGGTGGGGCCGAGTTCGAGGCGGCAGCAGCGCAGCCCCCGACAGATTTATGGGCGGGGTGTGTCTGCGCCGATATTTTCGGGCAGCGCAGAGCGCAGTGCGGCGCACTCCAACGGCCTCAGTCGGATGTAGAGAACAGAACAGATCAGGAGGTAGACCGGGCCACTTCCTCGGTTGGGGCGTATATTCAATGCCTCGTCAAGTGCAGCATCACCTACCTGTACTTGTACCTGTACCTGGGCTTTTGATGACATTCGGATGACGGGTGGCAAGCAACAGCGGTGCAGTGACAGCGGTAGCAGCAACAGTGTGTGGCAACAAGGAGCGGTTGGCAGTTATCAAAAACAAGTTTCCAATTGTTATGCATTTTGCTTGGATTTATTTATAGACGCGGTATTGGTTTTAAGTATTAAATACATGAGAGATACAATTAAACAACAAAAGAATACGCGAGTGACTGTGTGTGTAAGGAAACAAATCAATCAAAGATCAAAGTTATCGTTTCGGGAAGAACATATTGAGTAAACATAAACATAAATCAAAGGACTGGCAGATATAATCGGAAATCGAATCTAGATACAGTAGATAAAACTTAAAACGAAGGTCGCATGAGTTTTTATGATTAATTTTTTAGTAAAGCTTCTCGCCAAAACGGAGGAAAAACATGAACCAAAGCGGCACAAGCGGCAGCTACTTTAATCGATTTGGAAAAAATTGAGATTCGTTTTGTTTGTTTTGTTTTTTTTTTTGTACACAAAATGGATGATTGGTAGTGAACGAGAAACAGAGAGAGAAAGAGTGTGTGACAAACATAATGGTAACGAAACGAATTAGTAAAAAGCGGTAATAAAAAATGAATAATAAAATCTCATGCAACATCACTACAAAATAAATAAAGTTTGATTAAATTAAATTCAATATAAATAAACAATACAAGTTTTCATCATCATCGTCATCATCATCATCATTATCATCTTAGCATCATCAACTGAAGGCATCCGGGACAAGATTCGGTTCGCAGTTATTTGGTAAAAGTCTGATCGCAAGGTAGTAGTATCTTAAAGCCCTCCTATCGAACCCTTTCTAACATGGATTTCTATTTCAGGCCGGAACGAGGACCACAACAGTCGCTTCGAAACAACAACCTGACATCTATAAATATGCAAAACTATGGGAAACATGAATCATGCGGCTCGATGACTGAACAGCCGTAACTGATTAATCTAATTAAATTCGTTTCTGCACCATAAACAGAATCACCAATTCATGTTCTCGTCTAATGACCAAGCGTATGAGTTGGCCCCGACTAAGATCGGTATATATCTCACATCTCTGATCCTGATCCACCTTATAGACAGTGGCAGCAGCAATAGAACAACAGCAACATTAAGCATCAGCAGCAGGTAATTTATCATTGCATTTTCTCTAGAGAATTAGAACTAGAAAAATCCCCGTAATACACCTAAGCAAATATATATTATATTTATTTTTCGGTTCTGGTGTTTTCGTTTTATTGAAAAGAAAAATTGAAATAAATTTCAAGATTTACTTGAGAAAACACACATAAATGATTTTCATTGTGGCCGAAAGAAAGAAAACCAGAAATCCAGACAGCACCGCCCGACTAAAAATAGCGCAACGGATTTTTTAACGCTAATCTATTGGAAATTAGTTCTCGAAGCGAAAACATTCTCCAAAAAAGAAATTGAAAATAGAACACACATGTCTCTATATAACATTCTGGGTAGGGTGGCTAGCTGGCAGCTGAAAGCCCATGGCTGCATGGCTTTCGATATTTTCAGAGTTCTGTCTACGGTCTCTGCGGGCTGCTCTAGTTTTTTTCATATGTGTGCGTGTGTATCTGGCAGATACAAGACACTAGATACGTAGATACGCGCACCGTGCCGTGCCGTGCTGCTGCGCTAGATGTGTCATCCATAATATTTTATGCTAATATTCAAATGAAAAATAAAACTTTCACGCTCGAGCGGAGGCGGGACAAATGTGCGTTTTGCACACGGCCCCAGAACTATCCAACTCATTTATATATCTCTCCTATATATGCCTATATTTACGGACGGGCACTGAAAATTATTATGTATTCCTAAAGTGGCCTGCTTGGTACATAGGCTGCCGCCTTGCCTTATTTATAACTCAACTCAAGGGGCTACAGATCGCTATATAATTTTCTATATATTTTTGAGTCATTTCCACACACTTTCACTCAACTTGCTGTTGCTTCTGCTATTGCTTGTTGCTGCTGCCAGAAGAAGAAAAATGGTCTATAAATATTTATGTTGCAAAATACTTGTAATTGTTTTTATTATTTTTCAATTAAAATTGCTTTAATTTGTTCTTTTTGTTGTTTTTGTTTGGTTACGTTTTTCAGTGTTAGACATCTTTAAATTAAATATTTTTGGATTGCATTTCCTTTTGGTTTCTTGGTTGTTGTTCACATTTTGCAATAGAGTGTTAGTAGAAAATAACTCGTTCGTTTGATAGTTTAGAAAAAAATCCTTGTTGAAAGTTTCGACAGGTTCGCTTTAAAATATTCTTCTCTCACTCAAACTTTTACGACTAGTTGATCATAATATAAGGGTAGGTAGTAGTAGTAACTGTTTGTAATACGTCAGTAACTCGGGGATTCGTTGCGTCAGTATTAGTCGTTGTTCTTGATTTTTTTTCTTTGTTTTTTTTTTGTTTTTTGAGCATTCTTTGGAGTTGTTTTGTTGATGTTGGTTGGTTGGTTTGAACACGGTTCGCTTACGTTTGGTTTTGCTTAGCTTTGTCGAACTCTGGGTTTCGGTTTTGGCTTAGTTTTTAGTTTAATCCTTACTTTTAACAGTCAGTTTGGCTGAGGACTCGACCTGGCCGGTGGACGACGTCACGCGTACAGTAAAGATGCCCGAATCCTCCTCGTAGGTGGTGCCAATCAGAAGCACAGCGCTGTTGCCATCGAAGATCATCTGCAAGGATAAGCGAAGATGGTCTTAGTTCTAAGTCTCTAACTATTATTGGACCCCATTTGGCTTTTTTGACCCAAACAAAGTGAAACCCACCTGGAAATCGGGTGTCTCGGGTATGAGCTGACCCTCGCGGAACCACTGGACGCTGGTGGCCTTCACCTTGCCGGTCACCGTTGTCTTGAACTGGGCGGGCATGCCCTCGGTGACGGAGACATCCTTGAGGGCGGTGATGGTGGGCGGGGCGTCCAGGTTCTCGATGGGACGGACCTTCAGCTGGGCGCTGGTCTGGATGCTGCCCAGCTTGTTCTCGGCCACGCACTTGTAGGTGCCCTCGTCCTCGGGGAAGGCCTCGGAGATGATAAGCTGATAGTACTCGCCCTGGCGACTCATCTGGAAGTAGCGCGATGGCTTCACAAAGTTCTCGCCGCGCATCCAGCGGGCGGTGGGCGTGGGCTTGCCGTCCACGCGGCAACGGAAGATGACCTTGCTGCCCTCCTCCACCGACTGGCTCTTGAGCTGCTCCACGATATGGGGCGCCTTCTCGCTGCCCGGAGTGGTGGGCTTGTCCGGCTTGCTGGCCGACTGGACAATGCAATCGCCGTCGCAGCGAGCCTCGCCGGCGGCATTGACGGCCACGCACTCGTAACGACCGGAATCCTCGGCGAAGGGCTCGATAATGAGCAGCGTGTGGACGCTGTCCTCCTCCAGCATCTTGAACTTGATGCTCGGCTGGATCTTCATGCCGTTCTTCAGCCAGTAGACGTCGAAGGGCCGGGTGCCGGTGACCTTGGCATCGAAGCGGGCCAACTGTCCCGTGGCCACGGTGGTGCTCTGGATGGTGCTCACAAAGCTGGGGGGCTGAATGCCTCCCTTGCCGGCACGACGACGCTCCTCGACCACCAGATTGGCACTGCACTTGGCGGTGCCTCCACGGTTCTCGGCCACGCAGGAGAACACGGCCGAGTCCTCGACAAACACCTGGCGGATGATCAGAATCGACTTGCCGCTAAAGGTGTGGATCTGCAGATCCGGCGAGTTCTGGATGGGGAAGCTCTCGCGGTACCACTTGACAGTGGGATTGGGCTCGCCGTCGAACTCCACCTCGAACTTGGCCTGCTCGTTCTCAAAGACGCGGCAGGGCTGGATCTTCTTGGTGAAGACCGGGGCCTTGGCAGGCTTCACAGGTCCCTTGACAACGCGCTCCTGAATGGTGCCCTTGTGCTCCACCTCGGTGGTCTCGGTGGCGGTGATCTTGCGGGTGATCTCAAGGTCGCCCTGGATCTCCTTCTGCACCTGCTGCTGCTTGTTCATGTGCACCTCGCGGCCATGCACGGACGACTCGGAAGGCTCAGCGGTGCCCTTGGGCGGGGCAGGCTTCACCTGAGTGGTGCTGGTCTTCTCTTGACTAAAGTGAGAGGAAGGGAAGGGATTATAGGTTACTTATAAGAAAGTAAGCTTCTCTACTTACAGATTCTCTTCGTACGACTGGGCCATGCCCTTGGACTGGCTGCTGCTCACCACCTTCTCGCCGGGAATTGCGTACTGGTGATGGTCCTTGCGCAGGTTGGTCTCCTTCAGCAGCTGCTCGGTCTCCAGGACCTGCAGCTTGTTGTAGTAGTCCTCACTCTTCTTGGCCTTCACGTTCTGCTGCCACTCTGCCGTGGGCGGCTTGTACTGCTTCGGCTTCAGATGCTCGACGCCCTTCAGGGTGTGGGCGCTCTGCTCGGACTGCACCTGCTTACGCTCGTCGAACACCTTCTCCAGCTCGTTCTCCTGGCGCTCCTTCTGGTAGGCAGCTAGCTCGTAGTCGTACCAGGCTAAACATGGAGGGGTTAACGGTGTTATATAGTGTTCAAACTTATTATAACTATACAGTTAGACTCATGCACTTTCGGGATGATATTCAAGAGTTAGAGAAGAAATTATCGTGCCATAAGATCTAAGAGTTTAGTCACAAGTAGTCGACTTAGTGGAAATTATGATTAAAGTGTTAGGCTAAGAGAGGTCCACTGGCTCCTTTGGTCTCTATTTCTCTAAGGACGGATAGCAGATGAGTATAGACAAAGAGAGAGGGGATCAATGATCGGCTGGAGGATGATAACCACAGTTTAGAACAGACGGAAAGTGCACACGCAAAACTACGGTATAACCATATTACCCCGGGTCCGGCCATACTTATGGAGTCCCTCTCCTGGGCTTCCTCGGCACGATCTCCTCTTCCGAAGTCGCTGATCGAAGTACTATAATAGGTTCTCTTTTTTTGTTGGGATTTTTGGGGACTTGGAAGCATTTTTGTTTCTTGGGGATTTCGGGTAACTTTGTGCTTTGTTTTTATTCTACTTGGAATGTAAACTTGGGTGCTACTGCTACATAAACTCTTGTGGCATGTTGTATGTGGGTATGTATATATTTACAATGAGTTTCTTTCTGTGATATAGCATGTGGTGTTTGGTCAGCTAAAGTCTACATTTGCATTTGAAAATTGTTAACGTTCTAATAGCTGTTATATCGGTAGAAGTTTCCAGAGTCTCTGGAGTGTGTTTGAGTTCAACTTACGGCGTGGAGAGTTCTTCAGGACATTACGGTAGTCGTCGGAACGGGCAACCACCTTCAGCTCGGTGGTGGCAATGGATTCTCCCACGGAGTTGCGGGCAATCACTTCCACCTTGCCGGTGTCATACTGACGTGTCTTCGGAACATCCAGATGGAACATGCCATCGTTGGTCAGCTTGTAGCGAGAGCCCTGAATCATAATTTCCTTAGCTGGAAGATCTTTGAAGGGAAACTTCTAATGCACTTACGTGGACCACAGTGTGGCCATTGATCAGCCACATCACCCTGGGACGTGGGTGTCCAGTGACACGGACACAGAAGCGGGCTGGATCGCCCTCCTCCACCACCTGGGGCTCCAGTTTGCTCACAAAGACCGGCTTGCTGCGGGGCTTGGCATCGGGATCAACCTCCTCGGGTACCCTAAAAAAAGAGAGATTTAAGGATTATGGAGTTACTAAGGAGTAAGTTACCAAGTACTTACACCTGCCATGAGGCTTCCATTTCGCGGATGCGGTCAATGCTCTGCATGTGAGCGGGCAGCTGCGAATCGTAGACAATGCCGGGCTTGCCAGAAACCTTGATGATGGCACGAGTCTCGTCCATGCCATACAAGTTGGTGGCACGGCAGACGTACTCTCCACTGTCCTCGGGGTAAACCCAGCCAAAGTTCATGGCCACATAGCCGAAATCGTAGATGGGCTGGAAGCGGTTCTCTGCGGGAAGGAAAACGCGTTAAGGAACTTCTATTGTCTGAAAACATCAAGTCATAAAACTTACTGTACAGCAGGGGCTTGCCGTTGAAGAACCACTCGACCTTCATGTTGGGATCACCCACAGGGGCCAGCTGGCACTCGAACTTGGTCACGGCCATCTCGGTGAGAGTGAGCTGCTCCTTGATCTGGGTGACGAAGCGAGGAGGCTGCTTGCGATCGGGATCGAACAGGTCGTCCTCGGTCAAGTGGACCTCGGAGGTGTACTTCTTGATGGTGGCCTCCATCTGGGTCAGGGTCTCCGAACGCTTCATGCCGCGAGGCACTTGGTTCTGCAGCAAGATGGTGGGAAGTTCTGGAAGAAGAGTTAAGGGATAAGATAAGAAAACAGGGAAGTAGAATTTCGAACTCACTCTTGCAGGACACGGTGGCCCTGGTGCGATCTTCGCCGTGGTTGTTGATGGCTCGGCAAACGTATTCGCCAGAGTCCTCTCCGTAGACATAGAGAATGTCCAGGGACACGAAACCCATGTCGAAGATGTTCCTGTAACGATGGCCAGAGGGCAGGGGCTTGCCATTGCGGTACCATTCGACGCGCAGGCTGGGATCCGTCTTGGGTTCCACCTGGCACTCGAATCGGACGGCCTCCGCCTCGTCCACAGTCAGCGAAGTGATCTGCGTGGTGAACTTGGGTGGTCCGTATTCCTGCTCCACCACCTTGGGGGCCTCTGGGATGCGTCCGCGCTCCAGTTCCTTCAGCTTGTCGGAGGTCATGCCCTCGGGGAGCTGCGATTCGTACACAATGTTGTGCTTGCCCTTGCAGGTGACCTTGGCGGTGGTGGTGGCAGTGCCCCACTTGTTGGTCGCCCGGCAAGTGTACTCTCCCGAGTCCCTGGCATAGATGTAGTCCACGTCCAGAGCAATGAAGCCAAAGTCGTTGAGCTGGTGGACCCTGGAGCCTGTGGCCATGACGCGACCATTGTAGAACCATTCGATGCGCATGGTCGGGTCGCCGACAGGCTCGACGCGGCAATCGAAGTGGATGGGACCACCCTCGGGCACGTCCAGGTTGTCCTTGATGTCCTCGGTGAACTTTGGCGGGTTGGGCTGCTCCTCGTCTATCACAATCTCCTCGCGCTTGTGCATGCTCTCCTCCAGCTTCTGCAGGCTTTCGGTGCCCGTGCGGAAGTTGGAGGGCAGCTGGGGCTCCATGACGATGCCCTGGCGACCCTTGACCTGCAGCTTGCAGGAGACCGTGGCCTCGCCGTGCTTGTTGGTGGCCTTGCACGTGTACAGTCCCGAGTCGCGCTGGTAACAGCCGGCGATCTCGAGGATTACGAAGCCGAAGTCGTTGATGGTCTTGATGCGGGAGCCGGCCCACAAGGCCTTGCCGTTGTGGAACCAGTCCACACGCATCGACGGGTCGTTGATGGGCTGCAGGCGGCACTCGAAGTGGGCCAGCGAGTTCTCGGTGATGACCATGTCGAAGGGCGTGGTGATGAACTCTGGCGGCTTGCCAGTGTCATCGTCGGGCACGAATTCGGTACTGCGGGAGCCCAGTCCCTCCAGCTCGGCGATGCGATCGATGGTTCCCTCCATGCCCTTGGGCAGTTGCGATTCCATGATGATGCTGCGCTTGCCCTGGATCTTCATGGAGGCGGTGGTGACGGCCTCGCCGTACTCGTTGGTGGCACGGCAGGAGTACTCGCCAGAATCCTCAGGGTACACGGGGGAGATCTCCAGAATAACGAAGCCAAAGTCGCAGAAGGTGCGGAACCGGGAGCCGGCCTTCAATGGACGTCCGTTCCAGTACCACTCGACCTTCAGCTTGGGATCATCGGTCGGGGTAATTCTCGCCTCGAAGTGGGCATTCTCGCCCTCGCGCAGGTTCTCGATATTCTCTAGCGGCACCGTGAAGACGGGGGCCTTGCCCTTGGTCTCCTCGGTGGTCTCGTCGCGAGTGCGCACCATGCTGTACTCCAGGTTGGCGATCTTCTCCAGGCCGCCCTCCATGCCTCGCGGCAGCTGGGAGTCCAGGATGAGGCTGGCCTTGGAGGCGCACTTGAGCGAGGCCCGGGTCGAGTCCTCGCCGTACTTATTGTAGGCCCTGCACTCGTACACGCCGGAGTTCTCCTCGTAGCAGTAGAGGATGTCCAGGATGACAATGCCAAAGTCGTGGAAGGTGCGGAAGCGGTGGCCATGCGGCAGCTTCTTGCCGTTGAAGTACCACTCCACGACCAGGTCGGGATCGGTGATGGGCGTGAGGCGAGCCTCGAAGTGGGCCGACTGGCCCTCCACCAGCTTGGTGACGTCGCTGATCTGGGTGATGAACTTGGGCGGCTCGGCAACCACAGGAGCGGAGGTATCGGTCTGCTGTCCCTGCGGGCACTCCAGCTCCCTGATCCTCTGCAGCGAGTCCGGCTGCAGGCTGTCGTAGAAGACTCCGCCGCGACCGCCGCAGTTGAGGGTGGTGCGGGTGAAGTCCTCGCCGTACTTGTTCCAGGCCCTGCACACGTACTCGCCGCTGTCGTGGTCCTGCAGATAGGAAATGTCCAGCACGACGTAGCCGAAGTCGGACACGGTCTTGATGCGGTTGGAGTGGCGCATGAGCTTGCCGTTGTGGTACCACTCGACCTTCAGCTCTGGATCGTTGACCGGGATCAGGGTGCACTCGAAGTGGGCGGACTGGCCGTCCTTCAGGCCCTGCAGCGGCTGGATGTGGGAGGTGAAGCGCGGCTTCTGGCCCCTCGGCTTGTCCACGCACTCCAGGCTGCAGCTGATCTCGGCAGTTCCATGCTTGTTGGTGGCCCGGCAAGTGTAGGTGCCGGTGTCCTCTATCTTCGTGCCGAGGACCTCCAGAGCCACGGTGCCAAAAGCGTAGATGGTGCGCACGCGGTGGCTGGCCTCCAGCACCTTGCCGTTGTAGAACCACTCAATGACCATGCTCTGGTCGCCCACTGGGATGAGGTTGGCCTCAAAGTGGGCCAGTTCGCCCTCGCCAATGTCGGCGATGTTGACGAATTCGGTGGTGAAGCGCGGCGGGATGCCCAGATCCGGCTGCTCCGGCTTGGCGCCGTCCTTGCGGAGGGAGTCCTCCAGGTCCTGGATCTGCTCCAGGCCCTCGGCACCCTTCGGGTGCTGCGTGGAGTCGATGATGTTCGACTTGTCCGAGCAGAAGATGGTGGTGGAGGTGAAGGCCTCACCGGCCTTGTTGTAGGCCTTGCAGGTGTAGATGCCCTGGTCGCGGGCATACACCTCGATCATATCCATGGTCACGAAGCCGAACTCGCTGGTCATCTTGAAGCGCGAGCCGTGCTGGAGGATCTTGCCGTTGAAGTACCACTCGATGAACAGGTTGGGGTCCTCCTTGGGCTCCACATTGGCCTCCAGATGGATGGGCTGGGCCTCCGACAGATGGAACTCGGCCTGCAGGGGCTTGGTCCACACCGGTGGCGGGTACTGGGTCTCGGGCTTGACCGCCTTGTTGGCATAGCGGTTGGCCAGAGCCTCTTCGGTTTCCTGGACGGCCTCCAGGCCGGTCTCACCCTGCGGATGCTGGGTGTCCAGGAACATGGTCTTGCCGCCCGTGCACTTCAGGGTGCCCGAGGTGGTCGCGGAGCCCTTGCTGTTGGTGGCCTTGCAGGTGTAGACACCGCTGTTCTCGGCATACGAGTTGGTCAGGTCCAGGGCGCAGTAGCCAAAGTCGTAGATGGACTTGAACTTGGCAGCTGCTTGGAGAGGCTTGCCGTTGTAGAACCACTCGATGGACATGGTCGGATCGCGGGCCGGCTCGACGTTGCACTCGAAGCGCACGTTGTCGCCCTCCTTGCACTCGATGTTGTTCAGATGGGTAATGAACACTGGGGTCTCGTAGGTCGGCTCTGGAGCCTCGGGGCGGCCCTCCTTGGGCGCCTCCAGCTGTCCGATGCGAGGAAGCGAATCCGGGTGCAGGGACTCGGCCTGGAGCCAGTGACGATCCTCAATCTTGAGGGAGGAAGTCGAGACGGCTTCGCCCACCTGGTTGGTGGCCTTGCAGGTGTAGATGGCCGAGTCGTCCTCGCGCAGTCCATTGATGGACAGAGTGACCAGGCCGAAGTCGAAGGTGCTGCGGATTCGGGAGCCGGTGGTCAGCGAAATGCCATTCTTGAACCACTCGATGCGGAGGTTGGGATCCGCACGCGGCTCTACCTGGGCCTCCAGGTGCACGTGCTGGCCCTCGTGGAGCTTGTCGTAGCTTTGCAGGTGGGTGGTGAACACCGGGGCCTGCTGCGGAGTCGAGTCCACAAACATCTCGGGAACCCGGTTCATGGCAGCCTCCTTCAGGCGAATGGCCTCCCAGGACTCTGGGATCAGAGGTTGGCCATCGATGTTCGCCCTCGTCTTCACCTTCATGGCGGTGGAGGACACGGCCTCGCCGGCGGCATTGTAGGCACGGCACATGTAGACGCCGGCGTCCTCTGGCACCACGGCAGCAATGTCCAGGGTGACGAAGCCAAAGTCGTGGGTGGTGCGCAGGCGGGAGCCCATCTGCAGCTCCACGCCGTTGATGAACCACTCGAACTTGAGCGTCGGATCGCCCACGGGCACCACTCGGGCCTCGAAGTGGGCGTGAGCGCCCTCCCACAGCTCCGAGGGTCCGGTGAGCAGCTGGGTAAAGATGGGCTTCTCGAAGAGACGCTCCGGTTCGCTGGGACGCGGAGCCACCGGCTTCTCCAGCTGGTGAATGCGACTGATGCTGTCCGGATGCTGGGTATCCATCTGTATGCTGGCCTCGGACACCACGCGCATGGAGGCGGTGGTCACGGCCTCACCCAGCGGATTGACGGCGCGGCACATGTATACGCCCTCGTCCTCCTTGCGGATGTGCGAGATATCCAGCGAGACGAAGCCAAAGTCGTGCTGCTTGGTGATGCGGGAGCTGTCCTCGATGAGCTTCTCGTTGCGGTACCACTCCACCTTGAGGTTGGGATCTCCCACGGGGATCAGGCGCGCCTCGAAGTGGGCCGTCTGGTGCTCGTTGATCCTGTCGATGTTCTGCAGGGGCTGAGTGAACACCGGGCGCTGGCGCGTGCCCGGGGTCTCGGGCTCCTGGCGCTGGTGGGGCGCCGTCGACTCCAGCTTGCGGATCTTCTCCAGACCCTCGGGGTGCTGGGTGTCCGAAATGATGGTGCCACGAGGAATGACCCTCAAGTTGGTGGCGGACACGGCCTGGCCCAGAGCATTGACAGCCCGCACGGAGTACTCGCCGGCGTCCTCGGCCACGGCATGGGTGATGTCCAGGGACACGTAGCCAAAGTCGAAGGTAATGTGGAAGCGCGAGGCCGAGGGCAGGGGCTTGCCGTTGTGGTAGAACTCGATGCGCAAGTTGGGATCGTGAACGGGAGCCACCTGGGCCTCGAAGTGCGCTGTCTGGCCCTCGTAGATCTCGGTGGAGCCGCGCAGCTCGGCGGTAAAGTGGGGCGGGCTGATGGGATGCTCGCCGACCTCGGTGCGGGCATTCACCACCTTCGACTCCAGCTTCTGGATCTTCTCCAGGGCATCGGGATGCTGGGTGTCCAGGATCATACTGCGGCGGTTCAGCACGCGCACGTTGCAGGTGTTGACCGCCTCGCCCAGCTGGTTGGTGGCCTTGCACATGTAGGTGCCGGTGTCCTCGCCGTAGACGTACAGGATGTCCAGGGCGACGTATCCAAAGTCGTGGGTGGTGCGGAAGCGGTGGCCCGTGGGCAGCTGCTTGCCGTTGCAGAACCACTCGATCTTGAGGTTCGGGTCGTTGATGGGCTCCACGCGGCACTCCAGGTGGGCGTGCTCGCCCTCCTTCAGGTGCTCCAGGTTGCTAAGCGGGGTCAGGAAGATGGGCTTCTGGCGCTTCTCCTCGACCACGGCCTTGGTGGGCGGCGCATAGCTCTCCAGCTGGCGGATCTTCTCCAGGCGCTGGGCATCCAAGGTGTCCAGGTCGAGTGTCTTGTTTGCTGTTGACGAGGACGAGGGATTAGGAAAGGTTTAAGATATGATTAGGGAGATCCTTACCTGTTACGTTTACAGCACAAGTCGTGACAGCTTCTCCAACGGCGTTCTTGGCCTTGCACATGTAGGTGCCGGTGTCCTCGGCATGGGCATACAGGATGTCCAGCGCCACGAAGCCAAAGTCGTAGGTGGTCTTGAAGCGGTGGCCCGTCTGGATGGGCGTGCCGTTGCAGTACCACTCCACTTTCATGGTGGGATCGTTCACGGGGATCAGCGTGGCCTCCAGGTGGACGGGAGTGCCCTCGTTGACCTTGGCATTACGCAGCGGGCGTCCGAACTGGGGCCGTTCGGCATGGAACTGCTCCTCGTCGGTCTTCCTCTGGAAGCGCGAAGCATCCTCCAAATGCAGGATCTTGGTCAGAGCCTCCTCGTGCTGGGTCTCGTGGATGATGCCCGAGCGGGAGGTGACGTTCAGGACGATCGAGTTGACGGCCTGGCCCAGGTTGTTGGTCACGCGGCAGGTGTACTCGCCGCTGTCCTCCGCGTAGACAGTCAGGATGTCCAGTGCGGCAAATCCAAAGTCATAGGTCGTCCGGAAGCGGTGGCCCGTGCTCAGGGGCTTGCCGTTGTGGAACCACTCGACCTTGAGGTTGGGATCCGGGTAGGGCTCGATGCGGCACTCGTAGTGGGCGCTCTGGCCCTCGACCAGGTTGCTGGGTCCAATCAGCTTGGTCACGAACACCGGGGCAGTGGTCACGGTGTACTCCTCCTCTTCCCTGCGCTGGTACTTGCTGTGGTCCTCCAGCTGGTGGATCTTGTGCATGGCGGCCTCGTGCTGGGTCTCCAGCTGAATGGCCGTCTTCGACTGCACAATTAGCGAGGCGGAGGTCACCGCCTGGCCCAGCTCGTTGACGGCCCGGCAGGTGTAGGTGCCCGAGTCCTCGGGGTTCACGTACTTCATGTTGAGGGCCACGTAGCCAAAGTCGTGCATGGTGGTGGTGCGGTTGGAGGCCTCGATGGGCTGGCCGTTGCGCAGCCACTCCACCTTGAGGTTGGGATCTCCCACCGGGATGAGGCGAGCCTCGAAGTGCACGGCTTGGTTCTCGGCCACACGGACATCCCTCACCGGCATGGTGAAGACGGGGGCCTGGGACACAAACTCGTCCTGGACGCTGATGCGCTGGCGCTTGGAGCCGTCCTCCAGGTGCTGCAGGCGTGGCAGAGCGGTCTCGTGCTGCGACTCCAGGTAGATGGACTTCTTGGTGTGCACCACGGCCACGGCAGAGGTGATGGCCTCGCCGACGGCGTTGAAGGCGCGGCAGGTGTAGGTGCCAGCATCCTCAGGCAACGTAGACATAATATCCAAAGCCACAAAGCCGAAATTGTTGGTCTCGGTGAAGCGGGAGCCGGACTTCAGGGGCAGGTTGTTGTGGTACCACTCCACGCGCATGGAGGGATCGGAGACGGGGATCAGGCGGCACTCGAAGTGGGCCCTCTGGTTCTCCTTGATCTCGATGTTCTTCAGCGAGGTGGTGAACACCGGAGCCTGCTTAGTGCTCTCGTCGATCTCCTCGCGGCGGCTGTAGCGCGAGCGGTCCTCCAGGTAGTGGATCTGCTCCAACCCGGCCTCGTTCTGGGTGACGGTGACGATCTGCTCGCCGCTGCGGCACTGCAGCTCCACCTGGGTCTCATCCGAACCGATCAGGTTGACGGCCCTGCAGGTGTAGACCCCAGAGTCCTCGGCAATCAGCTGGACAATGTCCAGGGCCACGTAGCCAAAGTCGTGGATGGGACGGAAGCGGTGGCCCACGGTGATGGGGCGACCGTTCTTGAACCACTCCACCTTCAGGTTGGGATCGGTCACGGGCTCGATCTTGCACTCGAAGTGGGCGTGACCGCCCTCACGGGTGTTGGTTAGGCTCTTGGGATGGGTGAGGAAGCGCGGGCGGATGTTGACCACCTCGTCGACGAACTCGTTGCGGCGATAGCGCGACGAGTCCTCCAGGTACTGGATCTTCTGCAGCCCAGACTCGTTCTGCGTCTCCAGGATCAGATCGTTCTTGGCGATAATGCGCACGGAGCACGAGGTGACGGCCTCGCCCAGCTGGTTCCTAGCCTGGCAGGTGTACACCCCCGAGTCGATGGCGTAGCAGCCCAGCAGATCCAGGGCCACGTAGTCGAACTCGTAGGCGGGACGGAAGCGGTGGCCCGTCTTCACTGGCTTGCCGTTCACGAACCACTCGATGCGCATGCTCGGGTCGCCCACGGGCTGCAGGCGGCACTCCAGGTGCACATTGGTGCCCTCCACCGTCTCGATGTTGTGCAGGGCCCTGGTGAACTGGGGCGCCTGCATGACGGTGATGTCCTCCTCCTGGTGGTGGCGGCGGCGCGAGTCCTCCAGCAGCTGGATCTGCTCCAGCGACTGCTCGTTCTGGGTCTCGGTCACCACGTCCGTGTGATCGATGACGCGCACACAGGCCGAGGTATGGGCCGAGCCCAGGTGGTTGGTGGCCCTTACGGTATACTCCCCAGAATCGGCGGCCGTGGCCTTGATGATGTCCAGGGCCACGAAGCCAAAGTCGTAGTAGGTGCGGAAGCGGGAACCCACGGTGACGGGGCGACCGTTGTGGAACCACTCGACGCGCATGGTCGGATCACCCATGGGCTCCAGGCGGCACTCCAGATGGATGTTCTTGCCGTCATGGATGGGCTTAGGGTCGGTCAGGGGCTGGATGAACACCGGCTTGGACTTGGAGATCTCCTCGATGTCGTACTGCGGCTCCACGAACTGCTTGTTCTCCAGGGTCTGGGTCTTCTCGTACAGGCCGCGGTGCATGCTAGATGTATCGATACTGGAACGAGCTGAGAGGGAGAGTAATTAGTGCCGGATTAGCTCCTGGATTAGCTCTTATTCCAACTTACTTTCCACTATCATCGTTGCCTGCTGCTGAGCTTCACCTAGCTTGTTCCTGGCCACCACAAGGTAGACGCCTGCATCCTCGGCGCGCACCTGTGAGATGTCGAGGGCGACGTAGCCGAAGTCGTAGTAGGTCTGGATGCGGTTGGCGGCAGTGATGGAGCGACCGTTGTGGTACCACTCGATCTGCAGGCCCAGATCGCTCTGGGGCTCCACGCGGGCTTCGAAGTGGGCTCGCTGGCCCTCGAGGATCTTGGTGGTGCCCTTGAGGGGACCCAGGAAGCGCGGAGCCTGGGTGACGTAGGTCTCCTCCTCCTCGCGACGTCCGTAGCGCGATGAGTCCTCCAGGTGCTGGATCTTCTGCAGGCCACCCGGGTGCTGGGACTCCGACACGATCTCGTTCTTGGAGATCACCGTCAGCTGGGCCACGGTGGTGTCCTGTCCCATGGCGTTGTAGGCGCGGCAGGTGTAGGTGCCGGCATCGTAGATGGTCAGCTGCTTGATGGTCAGCGCCACGTAGCCGAAGTTGTGGTACGTGGTGATCCTGGAGCTGGCCTCCAGGGGCTGGCCGTCCTTCAGCCACTCGACGCGCATAGTGGAGTCGCCGACGGGCTCGAGCCTCGCCTCGAAGTGCGCATGCGCGTGCTCGCGCAGATCCAATTGGTTCTGGATCGGGGTCTTGAACTGGGGCGGGGCAATCGCCTCGGGCGCCTCCTGGACGTGGCGACGCTGCTGGGACTTGCGGTAGTCCTCCAGCTCCTCCACCTTCTCGATGTAGCGCTGCTGCTCGGGAATGCCCAGGTCAGCGGTGACTTGGGAGCGAGAGTGAACGCGGATCGAGGACTGGCTGATGGCCTCGCCAATCCGGTTCACCGCGCGCACGGTATACAAGCCGGCATCCTCAGCCCTCAGGTGCAAGATGTTCAGGGAGACGTAGCCAAAGTTAAAGATGGCCGTGATGCGGGAACTGGCCGTAATGGGCAGCCCGTCCTTGTACCACTCCACGCGCATGGAGGGATCGTTCACAGGCGTGACCTGCGCCTCGAAGTGCACGTTCTTGCCCTCCTCGAACTCGCCGAGATCGCGGAGCGGGCGAATGAACTGTGGCGCCTGGTTGACCACCTCCTCGGAGCTCTCCTGGCGCTGATACCGCGAGTAGTCCTCCACCTGGTTGATATACTGCAGGCTGTTGGGGTTCTGCGACGCCTGCTCGATGGAGGGGCGCTGCACCACGGACAAAATGGCACGGGACTCGGCCACTCCGCTGGCATTGCTCACGCGGCACATGTACTCGCCGGAGTCGTGGCCCATGATGCTCAGCAGATCCAGGGCGATGAAGCCGAACTTAAAGACTGACGTGGCGCGGGCACCTAGGTAATGGGAGTTATAGTTATAGTATTTCCTTTCTGTGGCGATCTGGGAGGATCTTTAGACTTACTGGCTGCCAGTGGACGTCCGTTGAGGAACCACTCGACGACCATGGTGGGGTCGCCGACGGGCTCGATGCGCGCCTCCATGTGGACACGTCCGCCCTCGGTCTGCTGCACATTCTGCAGCGGGATGATGAACTGCGGCGGCGGATAGACGCGGTCCTCCTCGCCAGGTCGGAGATGGGGCTTGGCGCGCTCCACATGGCGCAAATAGATGATTTCGGGGCCAGGAATGGGTCTGGATATAACATAAATATTTTAAACAGAAAGTTAAGTAGGTAAAGTCCAAGGAAAACTCACTCTGGCTCGATGACTTTCGTTGGTCTCGGGAGATTGAGACGCCGCTGCTCGTAGCTGGGTTCCTCCCTGGGGACCTCGACATACAGCCGGGCCCTGTTGGCCGTCGAACCGGCAATGTTCTGGGCCGTGCACTGGTACCAGCCGGCGTCGGTGGCCTTGACGCGTGGGATCTCCAGGCAGGTGGCGCCGCCGTCGATGCCCACAAAGCGCTCGGCGGTGGACGAGATCTGGACGCCGTCCTTCTGCCAGGTGATGCGCGGCTGGGGCGTGCCAATGGCGTTGGCACTCATCGTGATGGGCTCGCCCTCGCGCACAGTCATGGTGCTGAAGCGTTGAACAAATTGTGGTGCGACAACCTGCTCCTTCTCCAGCACACTCAACTGCGCCTCGATGGCCACCTCGCCGGCCTTGTTGCGGGCCAGGCACTGGACGGCGCCGCCGTCCAGACGAGTCACATTGGTGATCATCAGCGAGTGGCTGCCGGACTCGTTGACCAGGATCTTGTGGGAGGCATCGTCGCGGACCTGTCGTCCGTTGATCAGCCAGAAGACCTCCGGGTACGGGTTGCCAGTCACGCGGCAGTCGAACCTGGTCATGCGACCCTCGGTCACCTCGCGATCGGCAAAGGCCTTCACGTAGGCGGGCGGCAACGCCTTGCCCGCCTCCAGTTGCTCAGCCATCTGGTCAACGGGCTTGGGCTCGTAGGCGGACTCCGCGGCGGGTTCCACGGCCAACACGGCGGATGAGACCACGCAGCCCTGCAGATTCTCGGCGAGCAGGGTGTAATGGCCGCCGTCGCGGGCCGTGGCGTTCTTCACGCGCAGCGTGGCCACGCCGCTGGAGTAGGAGATCTCGTACTTCTGCGAGGCCACCAGGCGCTGGCCGTTGTGGAACCAGGTGAGCCGGGGCTTCGGGTTGGAGCCGACGCGGGCCGTGAAGACGGCATCGGAGCCCTCGATCAGCTTGGAGCTGCGCGGCTTCTGCGAGATCTGCGGTGCCTGCGCGGGACCCTGGCTGCGGTCCAGCTCCTGCGAGAGCTGCGAGTCCTGCTCATAGCCGGAGCGGCGAGTGATGGCCTCGCGGAACGAGACCTCACGCAGCAGCCGGTACTCGAAGGTATCCACGCGGAACTCCTCCTCGATGGACGTGTACGAGTAGCCGTTCGAGTAGATGTTCTTCTCCAGATTCTGGATCGGCTGCGGCTGCAGGGCCGGCATGGGGGCGCCCTCCGGCTGGATGTAGACGCTGCAGATGGCCTCGCCGTACTGGTTGCGCGCCGTGCACGTGTACTCGCCCTCGTCCCCGGGTCCGATCTGGTTGATCAGCAGGGACACGTCGCCGGTGGCCTCGTTGTAGCTCATCCGGAACTTCTGCGACTCGAGAAGGGGTGCGCCTTTCCGGGTCCAGGTCACGAATGGCTTCGGGTTGCCACGCAGGCGACCCTCGAACAGGGCATTGCCGCCCTGGGCGAAGCGAGCGTTCTTGAAGATCTGCTCGAACACCGGCGGCGATATGTCGCCCTGGGCGTACACGTGTGTCAGCGCCGGGGGCACATAGGCGCCTCCGATGTTGCCACCATGGACTTGTTGCACTGTAAGGGGAGATTATTTGTAAGTTCTCATTAGGATCACAAAGTTGAGGAAGTGGTAAATGCGGAAATGAAAGCGAATGTGGCAAAAATAATTTTATTTAATAATTGGAAAGCTGAAAATTTAATTTCTTTAGTTTATTTAATTCCTATGCAAATTTTGACTTGTATTCTATAATTTAGAGATAATTAAAAATCTTAACCTTTATTTTTTTCTCTGGATGCTACTTATTACTTACTGACTTTGGAATTCAAGGAAAAAGTTCATTTAATTATGGCTGATCCAAAAGTTACATTTTGGAAAAAGAGTAAAAGTAATATGAATATAAAACCTTGGGCACTGAGCTTATCGTGTTAATTAAAATTAAGGATAATGTATTATTAAAATAAAATTTTCTGTTAAATAAAATCCAAAATAATTTTATTAATGTAAATGACAAGTTTCTCCAGGAGACTAAACTAACATACAAAAACTAATAACAAAAAAAATCTTTAAAATTACCTGCTGTCTCTATAATTATATTCCCTAAATTCCAACTAACTAATATCCTTTAATTTTCCTTTATTATTATTTACAATTCATAGCTAAACCCAAATAAACTTCTTTAAAAATACCTCAAAACCTTGTGAAACTACCCTTGAACCTTAACTAAATGTTGATTTACCATTGACAAGTATTTTTAGTTGGCACGCTTATTCAACTATTTATAGTTTGTAATCTTCTGAGAGTAATCACCTCTAGAGATCTATATCTATATTGGCAGCTGTATACCTGCGTATACGTTCTATAGGCGTTTGTTTATCAATTGTATCGCTAGAAGTGTGTCATTAACGTAACGTAGATATAGTTTGTCGACTTCCGCGACAGCTGATCGGCAGATAAACAAATATGTAAATCAGCTGATCCCTCGCCTCTCTCTCTGCTTTCTTCGTTTTCTCTCACGCATGCTCATCAAGCTTCGTGTCTATGTCTTCGGGTGATCGTCTTCGGGTTTTAGTATAAGAGATTTCCCTACCCATTCTCTCTCTCTCCCATCATCGATGAGAAATGTAAACAAAGTGCAGGGTGCCAGAACTCTTATACGGATTATATATAGGCTCGTTCTACGTATAAGTATGTCAGTGCAGTCGTGGGAGATGAATAGATAAACTTATAAATAGACCAACTTTTTGGCTGTGCTCATCAATTAAATGATGAAACATAAGTTGACACATGAATATCTAGTATACGCATGTTTTATTTTTGATTTTTGAATTTTTAATGGTGACACATGTGCGCCGACACATCATCAGCGAGAAAACAATAAAAATTAATGTTTTTAATCCTCTTTTGATTTTTAATTTTCCGCCATATTCATATATCTATATCAGTTGGCTTAACTCGGATTTATTTATTAAGAGGAATAAAACAGATTTTCGTGATGATTCGAGAGCAATAAACATGTTTCGGCTGTATTTCATTCGCAACAAATTATTTTGTTTATTTGTACGAACACTTGTTCCTGTTATTGTTAAGAGGTGATTCTGGAAAGCTCAATGCCGAATTGGACAACGATTATTTATTGATTTTAATTTTTCAATATGAAAAGGAAAGTTATTATTTCATTAATTGTTTAAAAATGTTTATATCAATACTACGAGTAAAATACGACTTTGTATATATTTCTGATGTGGCTTTGGGGTAAATCTAATGGAACATATGTATGAATCAACAGTTTACATTACTTCTTTGGAAACAAGTAACCATATTTGTTTACTTAAAGAACTTTGTAAAACCTAAAGGTATTATATATCCCAGACTTTACCCTAATTCACCGAATGGAAACTAAATCAATCAAGGGAGTACTTAGTTTCTGTACATCTGGCAGAGCCAGTGCAGTTCTTAATAATTTTTTTGATATGTTCTACAAACAAAATTAAGACAAGAAAGGAGGATAAACAAGACCCTGTTAGTTCTAAAAACATAAATTTGGCCTGCAAATTATTATTTTAGTGTTACCACGAAAAATGTAGAATCGTACATATTGACATTTCATAATATTTTTGTATAAAAAAAGTTTTTTTTCAAGGACTTTCATAAGCCAAGGCTGATAATTATTTTTAAAAACTCAGCTTATGAAGTTTTCAACTTCCTCAAAGAAAGTGTTAATCTATTTAGCTTTTACATTCAATTTATCATAAATAATAATAATAATATAATATTTAATAACAGCATTCTTTATTAAAATTGCTAAATAGGTAATAACTAAAGGAATATTAAATCAATTTTTATCCTGTAAAATATTACTTCTTTGATTATACTTTAACCAAAGGAAGCGCCAATAACAATCTAGATAATACTGAGAGCTAGTCTCTAAGAGTAAACAATAGAGTTAAGGAATGTTTTTAAACAAAGACATATGACATTATCTTAGGTTTTCCATGATAATATAAAATACCTTACACGTTTATTTTTTGCTGCTATTGGTTTGACTTTATCTGCAGTAATTTTCCGTGCAGATAATGGCATAATCTTTTTCCAGAGTTTTTCATTGATTTTAAACCTCCTTCATTCTATACTCATTAATTCAATACTTTACTGATAGTAAAATGTATATTTTCCATGCCAACAAGTTAAGTTTAAAATTGTTATAATCAGCGATAAAATGGAAATTTCTCTTTGAACTATAATAAATCCTCTAATTTTTCAAACTATCATGCGGACAAATAATAAAATTCAAGGCCAATTTTTTTATGAAAGGACAAGCAGCAAAATGATGATGGCAATGCTTTTTCCTGGATCCTGCGGCAATTCAGCGGGAATTGCTTGGGGACAGTGGGGATTCTAAATCCACGGTGTGAATCCCACCGAGCCCCGGGCAAACTTCCCCTGAGATCCGACAAGGAGGTGGACTTGGACGTGGACTGACCTTGCCGCTGGGTGGTGATTTGGCTGCGCTGGACGTGCTGCTCGGTGCGGCTTATCCTTTGCTGCTGGTGCTGCTCCTGGCTAGAGTGCGAGTACTCCTGCGTGGAGTACTGCTGCACCTGCTGCTGCTGTTGCTGCTGCTGCTGCTGCTGCTGGTACGGGTTCGGATTTTGTCGTTGCATTTTGATGCGTTATATATCACTATATATCATTTAAAATGACAACCAAATCGCTGCAGAATGAACTGCACTGTAGAATTGAACACCTCGCGATCACTCTTTCTTTGATTTGCTTCTTCACTTGATATACTTCTATATATATTTATCTCTCTTTCTCTTTGGTCGCTTCTTTAAATTGCTGAAATAGAATACACACAGGGCACGAAAGATACGAGAATTGGCATTATTATTTATGCATTTTCACTATTTGATGGGGCAGTAAAAAGCACACACTCTCTGGCTTAATTTACCACTACGATTTTGGCAAACATTTGTGGGTTTTCTCTGACAGTTTTTCTTGATTTACTTTCATGTTTGGCTGTCACACATTATGTTATATCGCTGACTGGCTGGGCTGACACACTTTGAATTTTCTTGGTTTTTAGATATAAATCAGACGAGATCGGCGAGCTGAGATGATCATTATCAGCGCCATCCTTCTTCATATATTCATTTTCATATTCTTTGCCTGCGCGAGAGGCATTTTTTACCTATTTTTAGCCCCGAGAAAATATATTTCACTGCGACACACCGACACGCACTCACACACCCTCGCACACACTCGCACACTCTCTCACACTCTGGCGGGCACACAGTCGGTGGTAGCTTCTAATTTTTCACGGGGCTATTAATAAACTTTTTTTTCTGGTTTTCCCTATAGAAAAACCTCTGTGCAGCCCTACCCAGTGATTTCCACACTTTTCGGGTCACTAGATAGGCTTTTTAAGCATGTAATCCTTGCCAGGATCAGCGGCAGCCAGGACAATGCACATTCACACGATATATATGCAGGCTCCCGCATATATGTATATATAGATCGCTCGATCGATATCTGTTTGCACACGATTTCACAGTCCATTCGGTGAATTGGGTGCGGACCCACGAAGCACAACCGATCCGACACGATCCGAATCCGAATCCGAGTCCGAAACGAAGCACCCGATCGGTGGGTATATTTTTAGATATTTAGCGCACTGAAAAATTCTTTCGGCATTTTTTCTCGAAGTGGTTTCGTAACCAGAGAAAATTTTCATGAACACTTTTGTGGCACTATTCCCTTAGGATTTTGCTTATATTTTCATTTTCCACACTTTTTCGTTGGATCCTTACTCGAAATTGCGTTATCCTTTCGACGTTCTATATATATACTTTAGTGTGCGGGACTCTAGGCGAACGAAATGGCTGCAGACGTATACATATATCTGTATCGTATGGTGCTTTAGATATAGATATATGTATATTCTTTTAAAAAATATCTATTTTCAAACTGTTTCAAGTCATAATCCCCGAGACTGAAACCAAGACGTCGATCGTTTGTGAGGTGCGAGCGAAGAATGACAAAATCTCGCAGAGAATGCGATCAAGTAGCTGTGCCTGCACACACGATGTCAGCCGATCGCGTCCGATCTCCAACGAATCCGCACGATCTCCTGCCGAGAGAGCCGAGGAGAACCCAATGCTGGTGGCTTTCTGCTCCACATGAGATATTTTTGCATTTTCCTCGGACCCATCTGGCCGTTGTTGTTGTGGGAAAACAGTCTCGGAGCGATGGATGCACTACACACGCCAGTGTGGGGCATTTAAGTTACTGAAGAGTGGGCTTAAATTGGGGATTTATAAATTGGATAATAGTAAGCCATCTCTGTTGGATTAAAAGGTGTTTAAAGTGCTATTTATGGTAATTTGCAGAATTAGGAGAGAGATCTCTCATATTTGTATGATGTCCAATCTTCTTAAAATTAATAACTTTCAGATTCTGTTAAGACGGTCTTATAAAGGTTATTAATTTGGTTAAGCACATTGTACTCGGAAAGTCTACAAAATAAATTATTTTTAAAGGCGTAGTGCATTGCCCTGTCATCGTTTATCCAGACAGCTTTCAATCAATCCAATACCAAGCAGCTTTTCTCACCAGCAAATTCGTCCCAGGAGACACAGCAATTTGCCTTGGACAGCCAAAGAGAGAAGCGATGTGATCGGAGATCTCTACGGGGAGTATATCTTGGGAATCTCTCGCTGCTGCGGCTCCTCTCAGATACTCTCCATTGGATTTCGGAAAGTGTTCGTTCGGGTTTTGAGTAAGTTGGCTAAAAATATATGGGGATTTATTTTTGACACGTATTTTTCAACATTGTGTGCAGCACCACGAAAAAGAAAGAAAGAACAAAGTCTTCCCAGAGAAATTCTAGATACTGTCAGAGTCAAACTGCATACACACGGCACAGACCAGATCTCCGTGTATCTATTGATTCCAGCTATCCGTGCACCGATAGATCCGCTCCTTATGTCGGCCTTCTGTTCCGAAATAAATAATAGGATGTGTCCATCACAGTTTATTTTGCATCTAGCACAAATAAATAGGAATACAGGCTGCAACCGATTCATGGAATTATACTTTCCACAATATAATTAAAAGCTTAAAGGGGATTTGGCCCGTGTGGCTCCGCCTCGGTTTTTTCACATTTTCCACATAATTTATTTGGTTTGTCTAAAATTAAAACCACATAGATGTAGAGATATGTATAAAATTTGGCTCGTCCGCCCGCCGTTTGATACATATAACTTGATTATTCATTTCGTGTCTTAATCATCGGCATCGGCATCAGCATCAGAGATGTGGTTTTTTCAGTGACCAATTGGCAGGGAAAAAATGTCGCAACTTTCTATTTCATTTTCAGCCATTTCAGAAAAAATGCTCAAATACAAATTGCACCTAAAAAGCCTGTTGGCTTTGGCCTTTTAAGGCGAGGAGTCGCAGCCGCCCCAAGGCTGGGGCCGCTGTATACGGCAACCCGGTTTGCAATGGTCATGCAATATTGTTTTTTATTGTGTGCACAAATTGTTAATTGTTAACATGGGCCGGCGAGTACAGCAGCAGCAGCGCAGTAGCACAGTTACAGAATCACTCATTAAATTACAAACTCGGCGAAGTTGATTCTTGGCAGTTGAAAATGCGAGGGGCAGCCAGGCGCAGCGACGGCAAAGTTTCGACTGTCACCGTCGAGATACAAATGTATCTACAACAACCATTAAAGTGGCCGGGACAGAGATAAGCCGCCGCTGGCTCTGGTAAGAGGAGCAACACGCATCTCAACTAGCTTTCTTCGGGCTAAAACGTGGCTAAAAGAGCCACTAAAACAACAACAGGAGTAACAGTTAGCCGGTTCTGCAAGGCAGATTGCAAAGAGTTTGCGTTTGTTGTTAGCGATGCGCTATGAAAATTAATATTACACTGGGAAAAAATATTTAAAAAATTATTATTACCATAAATTAAAGAAATAATTTATTATCTTAAATAGTAAATAGGTATCAAGAATCTATACAATTTTCTTTGTGAAATATTAACCAAAAAATAAAAAAACATTAGATAATATATTGATATAATTTTCAGACTGATCAAAAACCTAAATACTACTATAATTTCCAAGTGGTTCCGTTGGTTCAATTTTATACTCCGAAGATCGCTTGTAAAGGCAGTTATAATTCTGAAGTTGCCTTTATTAAATATTCCTTGGATAGAATCTAAAGTCAGTTAGTGAACTATGATTCCAAAATGGTTCTAGCTTTGCCTAGATTAAATACTTTTAACACTATAATTCCCAAGTGGTTGAATAGCTCGTAAATATTTTCGCACCTCAAAATAAAGCAATTAAAATTTTAAAATGTTTTAATTTATTTCCAAGTTATCACCTCGATCTTTAATCACATTTTTCCCCGTGCACATCTCTTCCCAACTAACCACCCGCTAGGCAGCTGCTCTCTGTGAGATTAACCGCACTTATCTATCTGTCCAGACTGAGCCTGTCTGTATCTGTATCTTATCGGAGATGCTTGGTGCAAAAATATTCGCCCAATTATGTCACGGCCGGAGAATGTGCCAGCAAACACAACACAAGAAAAACATTTCACTTCTCTTTAATTAGTATGATTAAGTGTTTAGTACAAATATATAAAAATAGGGCAACTGGGCTTAGGTTTAGTTGATTTTAGTTTAGCTCAAAAATTAGTTTGGCTTTTCTCCCAGCTCGAACTCGGGCGATGCATTCAATTTACTGCGAACGAGATAAGAATTCGGGTTCAATTAACGATCGTGGGGAACACAACATCGAAGGATGGAACGGATGCTGGATGAGGCGACACTTGAGTGTGCTGGAAGCAGGCAACATGCAACAGGCAGCGAATATGATGGATATAAATAAATATATATGAATGCAACCCCCCAAGCCGGCGACCCCAAGCAAAGCCAATCCCATATCCCTTCTGTGCGGGGCAGTCCCAGATGTAATGAGTCGCATGAGCAGATCCCAGAGCGGTGCAGAAGAGGCTGCACTGCCGCAGAGTCTCGTTTTGGCATCGAATTTCGCTCTCAATCCCAACAGTCTCCAAGACCTGAAGACTTCCAGTCCCGGCCATTCAGCAAAACCATAAAACCGAAACGAAACGTCGACGACGGCAAACGTTGCGGCGGCTGCGCCCCAAGAGCACTGCATGCCAAGCGGCAATTTAGGTATAAAATGTCCAAATGTGGTTGACTTAATCCCTCCAAGCGGGTGTCATTACTATGTGATTTTCGTTGCTATTATGTACTATAATTACTAATGCAAGTTGGACCTTAAGACAAATGTATGTGATTTAAATCTGAAGAGTATGTCTTGTAACGATCTCTGCATAATCTATAGAGTATCCCCACTTCGATCTCCCCCTAGTATCTATTGGTATCTTCTCTTGCGTTTTCCTATCAATTGTTTATACAATTAGACACACGAGTCGCAGTCAGAGCCACCTCCTCCTCCCTTTTGCTGGCAAATGAAAGTTTGCAATGCGGTGCAGAGCAGAGCGAGCGGTGGCTGTAATCTATATTTAGTGATTTTACATGCGGTACCTCAAAGATATTCGAAATATGTCTGTATGGATTGCGTGACATGGCATATGGAAGCGAGAGATGGCGATGCAGATTGAGAGATGGAGCGATCGGGACTCGGCCCGATTTGTAGTTAGCAATTTTCCAGATCGCTAGAGGATCAAAATTATGCATTTAGCCCAATGATTTATTATGGATTCATTACTCATGTGAATTGGGATGTAAACCAAACAAAGAAAATGCCAATAAATTGATTTTGTTTACGTTACCTGTTTGCTCTCGCAGCTGCGGCTCCTGGTTGAAATCGGAGATGGAAACGGTCTTGGTGCTCACGTAGCTGATGGACTCGATCGTGGTCTCCCACTTCTGGAACGTGTTGATTGTGTCGCTCCGCAGAGCGCGATTCGAGTGCGAGTGATTGCTCCTCAGGGGCGTCGAGGAGCGCAGCGACATGGTCGACGTGGCCGATCCCAATGAGGAACTGGCCGGCGAGCTGGTCGACGAGGATGAGAAAGAAGCTGATTTGCGCAAAGGCGTCTTATGGACGCCATTATCCAGGCGCTGCGATGCCGGTTCCTCTTCGGTTATTAGCAAACAATCCGTTTGAGTGCCTTGATCTGTGGGCAGAGGGGAAAGATGTGCAGGGAAAGAAAATGTATTAATTAAGTAATTAAATGAGAAATAAGGGCTCCTTAGGGATGCTGGACATATATTTGTGACCTCTCTTTACTGAGTAATTACTTCAAGAAATTCACAATCTAATACTATTTTTTACAAGCTATAAGTAAATATATAACTAATTCATGGCTTGGTCTTATATCTTACAATTCAATTTAAATATTTTCTTAGGCATTCTCTTACTACATTTTATTTGAATTTTTTCCTGTGTATCTAGGAGAGATTTTTAGCGAGTTAGAAACGCGGAAATGATTGGGATCTGTGGTTTTTATAGCTGCACTTGCTGCGTTTTTATATTCCTGCTCAATTAGCTGAAAACAATTAAATTCTTGCGCCTTTCTGGCAATTAGCGGAATTCGTGTTTATGCTAAAATCTTGGCCCCGATTTTCCGCAGAACAGAACCCGCTTGCTGCTGGCTGCACTCACCACGCTTTCTATTGTCTGCGTTTTGTTCGCTATTTTGTTCGCTAATTTACAGCGTGCGTATAAATATATAAATAAATAAAGATGTTGGCAAGAGCCTGCCTGCTCGCCTCTAGAGAGTGAGTGACTTGTGGCAGGGTCAACAACGCGTGGCAGCACGGATGCTCGCATCCCATTCCCATGCCATGCCATTCCTCAGTATTTTCAGACGAGGATGAGGCTGCCTGTCATCGGGGATTATGCAACTGAATTTGCGTGGCTCGCGGTTTGGTTCGCGGTTCCTTCAAGGCGCCACATTCCCCCTTAGTTGCGCCCAATTAAATGAAATCTATGCCATGTTATTTAGACATTAGAATATTTCGATGTTTGCTGGCCGAAACTGAAGTGCTAAATGCTTCTTAGCGAACATCTGCGCAGTTCTGGGCCAATTCCCTCGGATTTCGAACTGCTGCTGGTTTATTACCCTTTTGCCACGGCTCGTGGGTGTGAGGAAAACAATTTTACGAGGCAAGCAACTACTTTATAGTATCGTATGCTGTTGGCTCTTATCCAGTTTATAAAGATATATATTCGGTTATTATAAACCTATATATATTGTCGCCGCACAGCCCAGATATTATAATACAGAAAGACCAAAGCGGAAATAGTATTATTAAAATTTATATGTGGCAAGTGCGCGACGCCGAAATTAATATAAAAATTATGTGAAGCAAATAATAGTGTCTATATATCCTGGGATACGACGTAGTTGGCCCAGGGAAACTTTCAGTAAATCGCAGTACGATCAATTTATTTTGAAAATTATTAATCAAGAGTGTGACCACGCCTTGGCCATGTTGAACCATCTAAATCGGCACAATAAACCACTCAATGTCCCTCTAATGGATCAGGAAAGCGTTTCCTCATCCAAACCCTCCGAACAAAACAAAGAAAGCCAGAAGGAAACCCAGCAAAATGTAGGAAAATATTAACGAAATATTTAAAGTGGCAAAGAAAAATTGTGTTCGATGGATGTGGGGGTGTGTGTGGTTTGTGACTTGTTGCGGCGCTGAGTTCATTTGGTATTTTTAGAAAATTACCCAATTAATTTAGAAAAACACAGAGCGAGTGAGCAGGGAAAAGAAACCATAATGCGAATGTTTGCGTTGCTGCGGAAAAGACTCATCATGAAAAAATTTACAAAATCCTTTCACCTCTTCAGCAGAGAAGGGGACACATATTTTTGGCACACTCTCTGCCAAAAATCCAGGCAGCTCGAAATATAAAATCGTATTCGGCCAAAAACCCATAATGTTTGCCTTTCGGGTATTGGAATCTGTTGGACTAATATTTGCCAATACGCAATGCGAAAACATTTGCCACTCGATACAAAGCGAGTGAAATTTCACAAATGTGCAAAGATATATTATATATACTTTAGAGAAAAGGCAAAAAACGAACAAGGCCGAATATTTCAGTTTCGCGCTGAAAAACGCCACACGGGAAAATGTTTTTCATGTTTGTCTCGCCATTTTCTTTGCGTTTCGTTTCATTTCGTTACGTTTTCGAATTTTATTTTGACAAAACGTTTCATAATATTTCTGACAGCGTTTTATTGGCTGTGGGAAACATAATTTTATGAATCATTAAGGTGCGCGGATCGGGGCCATATGCTCCCATTTAAAATGAGATTTCAATGAAATTAGTGTAAACGATGCACTGAGCACTGCAAATGACTCACAGCGTCTGCATTTGGACGCTGTGAGCAGCGTCTAATTTGTTTCTTGGACCGCTGCCTAATGACTCGAACGGACACTTTGGCCAGCCACTAAGCACGCAATTAGAATTGGCAGATTGGCAGGGAGGCAGGCGGGCCTTGAACCAACCCCTGTCCGGCTATAAGAGCAACCATCGGGACAGGGCTACCCACCCACGAACCAGAGCCTAATCATCGACAAAAGTGTGTCACATTTCCCAAAGTGGGACATACTGGGAAGTTTCTATAGGGATTGATAATGGTACTAATTTAGCTGTACTCTGACGATTTTCAGGGTTTTGTTAAGGATCGAAAACTATTATTACCAATTTTCCAAAAGTCGTACAGAAAAATATATGATATATCGAACAGAGTTTTCTTATTCTTTTATCTTATCTGAACCTATTTAATTTATTCTGCTTTAATATCTAATATTTACCACCATTACCCTTATATATAATATTTAATTAAATAATATTATTAAACTAAAGCTGATAATGATCTTCAACTAATTTACCACTGTCTTAAAATATGAACTAATACAAATATATATGCGAGTATGTGACCAAGCATATATTATTTATAATTTATTAATTTATTATACATTTGCTGAAGAAATCTTTTTAACAAAATTATCGCATTAATAATTGGGAAGTTTTCAGCATGACAGATTATGTATTTTCTTTTTAAACAAAGAACTTATGACTAAGTAAAAATTCCCTGGCTTTGGTTGAACATTTTAAATTCTTACGGCACTTATTTTTCCTTTGCTTGAATAATTTTAATTTTTATCTTCTCTTGACTGCCAACCTCTAGCTATTTTTTAAGGCCCCATCTAGCTACTTTTTGGTGATTAATAGTTTGGCAACACTGCCTGCCTGCCTCTGTTTTTGGGGCTCGGTGTCAGTGTCAAGGACTTTCAAAGGCCTACATACTGCTGGGCCCCTGTGTGTACTCAATGCCTTGACAGCAGAGAGTGTTTATGTCTGGCATCATGTCCGTCCGTCCAAGTTGCCTCCCAGCCTTCCTCCCTGTCTTTGCCGAAAATTTCTCGCATTTTCGCCAACAATTCGCTCGCTCGCGGCTCTGAATCTTGGCAAGCGATCGCGACAAAAAGAAAATGCCAAAAAGAAAATTAGATAAATAAACATTGCCGAAAAACCAAATAAATCATTTATGAGCAGCAAAGCGAATCTTAGTCGGACCGTCAGCAGCCGCCCACACGCAGAACATTTCATTCCACACACAAATCCAAACATTTGTTTAGCGGATGGCTCTCTTGGATTCTTTCGAATCGTCTTCTGACCTGATTTTAAAAGTAGCTTTTGGCCTAGTTCAAATATTTGTATATACATGTGTAGCAATGAGTAATGGAAAGCGAATTGACAAGCGAAACGGCATTTTAAAGTTCTGTAATTCATTCAGAATTATTCATTATTTGAAATTAAAAACTTTTCTCAAGGCGGCACCGAAAAATGCGCTGAAATAATTATTAATCATGAGGCGCAGAGATCAAAGTACAGACCAAAATTAATGTCCAAAGCTATCTGGTAGATAATTTTTCAAAGATCTGAGGGATCTCTGAGCGTAATGTAAACATTTGCATGACGCCGATAAACACAGAAAATTATAAATCAAAGGTTGCACAAAATATTAATAATATTTTTCAAATTTCAACATTTCTAGATCACTGATCACTTGGCGCCACCTAACGCCTAGATACATCGAAAGCTTTTTCGAACCAAAACACATTTTCAGCTTTTTCGAACTAAATACCGAATTTTCCCTGTAGAGAGCGCCACCAAGAAAGCTTTTCACGATCGGAAAAACTAGAAATAATATTTTATTTTCCAGCCATAGAAAACCATTAAAAGTCATTCGTTTTCATATTATTTTATTTGACTTTCGACAAAAACACAAGTAATACTATATTCCTTTGTTGTATGCATGTAAAATGGGGACTTTAAACCAAGAAAAAACAATGGGAACAAAACGAGTGACATGGTGAATACATACATACACACAATAGGGCGAAACTTTGGCATTGAACAAATCATAAAATAAATAATAATAGTAATAATAATAATAGTGGTTGCATTTAAACAACGGGCTTAGTATCTAAATCCACGGTTTGTGCTCGAAACATTCAAATTTCCGCTGGTGCTGGCCGCTCCGAGCGGATTCATGGCGGTGCAGGCGTAGCTGCCGTTGTCATCTGTCCGAATCCGAGACCATTCAATTCCGTTCGGTAACGAAGGGATGCCAAAGGATGAATCCAGGAGGAAACCGAGGGCAGGGAAAGAGAGAGAGAGAAGGGGGTAAAACGATTAATGAGATAGCCTCGATTTGATTATACACAGAACAAAATCATAGCCATTTACATTATTTGTATGTTTTCCTGTGTAATAACGCTATCAAAGTACAGTCTTTTTCCTAGAGAGACTGTTTTATTTTTCTCAAAAAAAATACTTTTTACCTGAAGAATATTGAAATATTTTTGTGTCTTTCTTATTTCCCTGCATAACAAATTAATTTTATTTATTTTATTATCTTAGCAAGCATTTTAAAATTATTTTTAGTGACGCTTTCAAAGTACAGTCCCTTTCTGTCCAGACCAAGAGTGACCGTTTGGTTTTCTCTCAAATATATTTAGTCCTAGGGTGACCTTATCTGTAAAATACTCAAATTTATCGATTACATTTGAGTTTTTTTCTTTAACTATTATTATTTATATTAAATTAAAGAATGCAAGTAAGCCTAATTAAAGTTTTCAGTTTGAATAGGCATAATTTCTGCTACAAACTTTTGAAAATGAAATAAGCTAAGTCAATGTTTATTACGATTTTGCACTGTGTAAATGTTTTGGTTGACCTGCCTGGCCGCAAACCAGTTCAGTACTCACCCGGATAGGCCTGCGGCAGTGTTAGCCGGCACACGCCGTTCCGGTACTCGATGCAATGCCGACTGCCGGACTCCAGATGGCCGCCATTGTGCGTCCAGTTGACCTGCGGCTGCGGATGGGCCTGCACAATGCACTCGAAGCGCGCCGTTCCGCCCACGCCCACTGCGATGTCTTTCAGCGGCTGTCTCCGGCCAGGAGATTAGTGGTTGGTGGATGGTGAGTAGATCGGAGAGAGAGAGATTTACGGGTTTCAGTCGCCGTGGTTTGAGGGTTAATGACTCGGCTTACCGTTATGAATAATGGCTGCCTTTGTGCCAGCTCATCGCGATTCAAATGCGCATTGACGGGTTCCGTATTGGGCAGTTCCGGCACTGAGTGGGCGAGTTTGTGGAGTTTCGTGTGGAGGAGGCGTGGGAAACCATTAGAATCTCTGGCTCAGCGTTTTCAAAAGCGCTTCCATTAGTGGGATTAGCACGCGGCAGGCAGCACGGAACACAAACACTTATATACGGTACGATTCACTTTAAAGTTTAAACACAAACACGCAAAAAACGAAAAACGCAAACAAACATTTCATGCAAAAAACAAGCAAGGCAACACAGCGAGCAGGGATTTTAGATAACATCTATATATATAGTATATGTATAGTAGATTATCATGCTGTTTTGAGTCAGGATTACTGTAGGGCCTGCACTTTTATACACTAACTATAATGCCGATGACGCTTTGGGGGGGTTAGTCACAAGGGCACAAAGCCACGATGGCCACAGTTCGTACCAAAGATATGAATTGGATAAGCTTAAATGGCTTAAAATCTGGAAAACATTCTTTAAAGAATATTTAAAGTCAAGGAACTCTGATTGAAATACTTTAAAGGAATCCCAGTTCATATCTTTTGGCACTTTCAATGTTTTCTAGCGGTGGTCATCGTGGCGGCACAACAGCAAAATGTCCTAGACTAATTGACAACATCGATATAGCGATTGAGAGGTAGCGTTAGGCCGTTGTGATTGATGGCTTTCATCTGGTGACGACAGCCTCCGTTTGTGCTTCGACAGTACCTGTGCGGACCATCTGATCCGGAGGCGGCAGGCGCGGTGCCTGGGCATGGAGTCGGTCGAGGTGGATGTCGAGGCTGTGACAGCTGGGCAGGCTGTATCGCTTCTGCTGCTGCTGGTGGCTTCGTGGGGCCATTGGCCTGCCACTTGACCAGTTCCTGGCCGCCTGACTCCGGCGCTGGACCTCGTTATCGGAACTGTAGCCCTGCGAGGATCTCTCGTGCTGAACGGGTATGACCAGCTCATTGCCCGGCGCCAGCTTCAGGGGATAGGGCGAGTGGCGTCCGTTTTGGATGGGCTTAGTGCCGCCGCTATTACTGTTCCACTGGCTACTGACGAACTTGTGACCCTCGCCGGGAAACAGGATGCCAAACTCGTAGCCGAAATCGTATTTGAAATATATTAAACCGGTATTGGGATCGACGCATTTGGTGCCTGATTGCAGTTTGCATATAAACAGAGACGACAAAGGGATATAGCTTGATGTCTTTGGGGATTAGTGGGTCCTTAAACTTAACTTAGTTACGATTTATGGATGAAAACTTATTATAGGGTTCGAATATATAAACAAATAAATAATATAAAACTTAAATAATAAATATAAAAATTTAAGCATCCAATTAAACATATACAAAATATATTTCCATATTTTAACGCAAATAATAAATGATATTTGGATAATAACTAATTAAAATGGGCAAAAATACATAAAAATATAATTTTCTAAACGAAATATTAGTACATTTTTTGGTATTTCAAATAATTTCAACCTGATAAACATTAAATAATGATCTCAAATGATAAACGGATTAGTAAGAGGTCCGGTGGAATGTCAAACGAATGCAAATTTCTCAAAAACCAATTCAATTCTCCAATTTTCAAATCTCAAATACCAATTCAAATGAGAAAGGGGAGCTGGCTCCAAATAAATATATCTACGGCAGGTTTAGTCCTTTGTCTTAAGGGGAAACAGTGATCACTTACCGTACTGGGAGACCCGCGACTCGTCCCGGAAGGCCTGCGGCTGCTGGTTGCTACCCTCGCTGGGCGCCCTCTTGAAGCCCGGTCGGATGCCGTTCGAAGCTGCCTGGCTGCTTCTCACATCCCTGCTTACGTCCTCCACGAATTGGTGTGACTTTTGGAGGAAGGTGGAACCCATTCGCCGGCCCTGGTTCTCCGCCTGCTGCTGCAGTGAGTTATATCCGTATCGGGGCAGGGTTCCGGCCCTATCTATCTGATCCATGGACTGCGGTTGCTGTTGCTGTTGCTGCTGCTGCTGGTGCTGCTGCCTCATGGTGGCGTTCCTGTTGAGGGATTGTGTGCGGTGCTGTGTGGTGACGGTACTGCCACCGCGCTGCTCCTTGCGCAACGTGTTTATGTCCACGTGGATCTTGCTGGGCATCTCGGGGCCCCGATCGAATTCCATGGGCGAGAGCACCCGCTCGTAGGTTCGCGGCAGGCTGCAGGACCTACCCGCTCCCTGGGGCGGCGCCACGCGTCGATAGCCCTTGGTCAAGCCATCGCCATACGGGGACCACAGGGGCTGGATGCGGGCTCCCTCCACCTCGCTCTCGTAGTCACTCTCCCGGAACTCGCCCGGCACGAACTTGGTGGGCGTGGCCGGCGGCGGCAGGTGGGACTGCCGCGAGGGCGTGCGACTCGTGGCCGGGCTGTAGGGGAAGGGCTCCAGCGAGATCTGCTGATCCCTCTGCTCCTGAGGCCCGTCAAAGTGGATTACCCGCTTAGTCTGCTGCATATTCACCACCCGCTGCGAGCTCTCCGTAGACTCGTGCATCTGCATCACGTTCTTGGTCTCCGTGGCCACTTTGGCCAGGTGCATGGGAGCTCCAGCAACAGCATTGTAGTACATGGTCGGACGGGCATTAGCCTGTGGCTGCTGCTGCTGCTGCGTGGCAGCTATGAACTTGGCCGCCACAGGCTTGGGCTTGTACACGGGCTGACTTTGCTGCGTAAACTGGGACTGCTTGGAGCTGCTCTCCCGCTTGATCTCGTGGCGTATCTCCCTGCCAATGGGCTCGAACTTGGGCCTGGCATAGCTGCTGCCCATCTCGGGCGGCGTGGGCTCGAACTCCATGGGCGAGGGAGTAACCACCACCACCGGCGACTTGTGGCCATTGGCTGGGCCCGAGGCAGCGATATTTGTGCGAGGAGTGGGCGTGGGTGGGAAGACCACACGGTAGCCCTTAATCTCGGCATCCGATTCGTTGGCACGGGACACCGAGCGGAAGCGTTCGTCAATCTCGCTGCTATAGTCACTGAACTCGGCCGCCGGGGTCTTGCGCTGGGCGGGAATGGGGCTGGGATAGGTAACCACTGGCGGCGGCGGTGCCCCTCCTGTTGTGGACGAGAACTTGGTCTCGTGGCGCGAGGAGCTGCTCTGCATGTTGTGCGAGTAGTTGCTGGTCATGCTCGAAGAGGTGTAGTTGTAGTCCTGGGGGGAAAAGTGTATTATTATTAGCAAGGAACAACCTTGAGAGAAGCGACACAGACATAGAGGTAAATGATAGTTAACGAACAGGTGTGTTTAGAGATCAGGCGAATGCATAACTCGATTAGGTTCAGGTTAGAGTTGGGTAAATGAATCAACGGCAGCCAGCGAAGGACACCTTAAGGTCCCTCAATGTTTATGATTATCAAGGAGCTTAGTGATTAATTGGTGTGCTTCTGGTGTTAGCTCACAGGCTTTGTGTAAGTGGGAGCGGCTCCCAGTGCTTGCAGGAACAACGACAATGAACGAGGAACGAGGAACAACAACAACGACACAAAGATAGTGACACTGAAAGAAAAATGCGATTGCGAACCTTTGCCTCCTGGCTGCTAAAGTTCGCTTGCGGTGGCACCTGCTGCTGCGGCTTCGGGGTGAAGTAAACCGTTGCCGGTGGTTCAGGTTGCAGCTTGGGAATCTGCGGTGGCTGTGTCGAGGACGAGGACTTGGTCTCGTAGAAACTGGTCTCCGACTTGCGGTAGCTCGAGTGCTCCTCGGTATCGGCTGTGTAGCCACTGGACTTGAACGAGGCCTCCGTGGGGGCCTGCTGTTGCTGTGGGTGGCTGCGACTTCCCGGCTCCACATCCGACTCGCTGCCACTGTACTTGTAGCGATCACTCTCGTAGTCGCTCTCATAGAGTCCCAGGCGGTTGGGAAGCACCGGAGGTGGAGGTCGGTTGGCAGAGGAGCTGCTTGGGAGGGGCTTTGTCTGGGTAGCCGGTGTCAAGGTGGGCACCGAATGGGGCAGGACCTTGCTGGGTCCTTGGATGAGATTCTGTTCCAGTTTCTGCTCCATGCTCTCCACCAAAGAGCGACGACGCGTGGTCTCTTCCACCTTGGGAGCAAAGCAGATCTCTGGGGGGGTTCCAGGCTCCAGTTGTACGTTGACGACGTGCGTCACCGTGGCTGCTGTGGTGGTCGGTGGGGGTATGCTCTTCACGATCTGATTCACCAGGAAGGGTGCATTCAGCTCCTTGGTGGGTGTGTGTATCACAGTCTTCTCGGACTTGTGCTCCAAATCGCTGGTATAACCGGTGACACCACTTGGGGTCCACAGCCTGGACATGGCCACACCTTCGGCGGAGGGCTTGGGCGAGGGCGAACGGGGATTCTGCTGGGCAGGAGTGGCCAGGACCGCAGCGGGTCGCACTATCGGCTGCCCGTACTCCACCTTGACTTCCTTGGTTGTGGTGGTTTCGTGCTGAACGGTCTGCAGGCCCAGTGGTGGTGGGAATACAGGCACACCGCCCTGTGGTGGTGGCTCTCTGGGCTGGACCTCTGACAGTATCTTAATCTTCTCATTGATCAGCGGCACCTTGGGCTCCGACCTCTCCGGTTTGGGGGAATAGCAGAACTCGGGCGCATCTCCGGGTATCAGGTTGAGGCTCCTTAGCTCCTCGGCGAGAGATTGGGCCTGTGGCTGGCGCACCACCGTCTCCAGGGCCTTGAAGGCCAAGGGCTTAGGTCGCTGGGTCACGGTCTCCTCGTCGATCTTCTTGAAGTAGTCGAAGGAGGAGGAGCTGGACTTGTGCTCGCTCTGCTCGTATCTGGTGCTGGTCAGGGTCTGCATCTCCGGTGGCTGCTGCTGCTGTTGGCCAAAAGTGGTGGCCACCACTGGCGGACAGGGCTTTGGAGGCACCGCCGGCGGTGGGGCTTTTGCTGTGGGTTGGCTCTGATCGGGCTGATCCTGGCCGGCAGTGATTGTGTCGTTTGTGGTCGGTGTCTTGGGTCGGGACGTCAGCTCGGGCAGGTCCAGGTAGTTCGACTTGTGCTCTAGACGCATGGTTGCCTCGGTGGTGCAACGATGCTCAGTGATCACCTTCGACTCGGACAGGCCGTGCAGGTCATTCGCCGTGGTCGCCTCCGTCTGACTGCTCTCGTACGACTGCGGAGTCTGAGTCTGTGTCTGAGTCGGGACCGGGATCTGGTTTCGGTTTCAGTGTATGTTTTTTGGGATGGTGTGGTGGTGGTGATGCAGTGTGGAAAACCCGTGTGGAATGAGCAAAGCGAAACGAAAGAACGAACGACGTTGACATCATGAGAGGAGAGAATTCACAAAATATTTGGTTTATTATATTGATCGAATTAAAGATAAGTTAACAGAGTCAAAGAGAGCATAGATCGGAGATAGATCGAGGAGGATAATGCATAGAAGTCGTAGGTGTTGGTTAGATATTGAGCACATGCACACTTACTTCGGTTTTGAAATCACTAGAAGGTAGCTGGACGGGACCCGTCTCATAGACGATGGTCTTCACCACCTCCTGCATGCGTTCGGGTGAGGGCTCCAGAATGGCGCAGTCGGCAATGCTCTTGGCCTCTCCGCCAGCATTCGTGGCGCGGACCATGTACTTCCCAGAGTCCGAGGTTTGTGCTGGAAAATCACAGAAAATAATTAAATAAATACAAGACAAATAAAACAGGCAATAAAAATTGAAATAAACATGTTTAGATGTTTAGAAAATCATGCTAAATGTTCCATAAACTAAACGTTCTGAAAATGTGGGTTAAGTAAACATCCAAAGTCGCAAAAAGGAAATTCTCTGCCACTCAGCTGTCATTTCCCTTTAGTTTATTTTTAATTTCTTGCTTAAAATAAAATCTAGCAAGTACCTTTCTCGATGATAAGTCTGTAGGAGTTTCCCTGGGCCAGCAGGCGATGCTGTGAGATCCCAGCATCCTTCAGCGGCTTGTCGTCCTTCAGCCAAGTGACCGTGGGATCGGGCAGCCCCGTCACCTCTACCTCCATGACCAGCTTCTCGCCCTTCTTGCTGACCTGGGCCTGCAGGCGTCGGCCAAACACAGGCGGGAAGATGGTTTCTATATATGATTCGGAGAAAAAAACAATGAGCATTAACATCTGAGGAACATAGAAAATAATGCAAATAAACAACAGCCTTTGTGTGTCATTGCAACAGATTTGTACGCGCTGCCGAATAATTAACTTGAACAGCCGTCCCAATAATCGGCCATAATGAATAATTCGTTAAGACAGCAGACAACAGACAGGCAGTAAAAATAATCTCAAAGCAACGACAATTCTGCAAACATTTCGAGTAAATAAACGATCGCACTTCTCAACGCGATTTACATAATAATAATTGCTGCAGCCCCAACCTCGGACCACATCCCGGTGCCACCCCCAACGGCTGCTGCGGAATATTTATAAATTTGTGTAAGAAAATCTTTTGCATTGGCCAAGATTCTCCCTCACCCGGCCGAGGCCAGCTAACAAATAAGATTGAAATATAAACAACAACAATCCCATACAGAAAATCATCCCCCTCCTCCTCATCATCAACCCTGTCGACCGACCACTAAAAACTCATCAATATTCTGGGCGTCCGAGCCATTGACGTTTGAAGATCCATTGACGCTCCGGTCCCCCCACAATGACACTTTAATGCTCTGCGCTGATTGATGTGGCACATGGACAGACGGAACACAACATATGATATAGGGTCGGGTCTATCCCACCGCAGGGAACATGTGTACGCGCTTCTAAACACTTTTTGCCAGCTTTTTTCTTTACTTCGTTTGAGTTCGGGGAAATTAATTTCATAGGAAAGCGCCTCGTGGTGGTCGAAATTTGATAGCTTAAATTAGGTCGTGGGCAGTCGCGCAGTGAGCTCATCAAATAAATGTACATAAATCGCTTCCGAATCTATTTAGTTTAAAGAATATGTTTAATAGATTTTGTGTGGCTAAAAATAAGTCTATTTCCTTTTGAATTCTAGCACCTGTAAACCAGGGACACCTTTAACCTCTTTCTTAAAATTTTAATCCTTGTAATGTCTATAGATTCTTCCAACAAAAATCCTTTAAAAACTCTAAAATCAAAGGAATACTCACTTTTAACAACCAGATCCGCCGTGCTGGTGGACTGACCCACCGCATTGGAGGCGGTCACCGCATACCGTCCCGCATCTGCCACGCCCACCTGCTTCAGCTCGATGGTGACGCGGTTGCACTTGTTGGAGATCCTGGTGTGGGCATCGTCGAACAGCTGGCCGCCGTTCTTCTCCACCTTGATCTCGGGCGAGGGATAGCCATCGTAGATGGCCTCCATGCTGACATCGCTGCCCTGATCCACGATCTTGCCGCTCAGAGGAGTGGTGAACCGGGGGGCAATCTCCCTCCTAAGGCGCGTGGGTGAATCCGGAATGGCAACGGCGGACTGCCCATTGGGAGCACCACTCGATTGGACGAGGGTGAAGGATTTCTGCTGCACACTGGGACTGCTCATCTCCTTGCTCTTGTGCAGCTCCTGGTAGTGATGACTCTCCACGATCTCCGGTCGCTGTTGGCCCAGTTGCTTGAGGGACTGATCGATGTGGGCGGAGGAGTGATGAACCTCGGTTTGGGGGGCGTTGCCCTCATAGGAGTTCACCTGCGAGGTGGAGGTGGTGGTGAAGGTCTGCTTCTTGATCGTCACTCGCGAGGATTCAGTGTTGTGCTCCTGGGTCATGGTCTGCAGATCACTGGAGGCGGGCAGGCCGCTGCCAATGATGTTCAGGAAGGCCACACAGGTGGCCTTTCCAGCCTCGTTCTCGGCCACACAGCTGATCTTGCCGACGGCATCGTGGGTCAGCTTTTGGATGGTCAGGACCTGGCGATCGCCACTGGTGGACACCAGGAAGTTGTGGCCATGCACGGGCTGGTCGTTGAAGAACCAGTGCACCTTCGGCGTGGGCTTGCCCCTGACAATGCACTCGAACTTGATCACATCGTCGATCTGTCCCTGCTTGTCGCTGAAGAGCTCCCGGAACTCGGGGCACTGGTGGCGATCCACAATCTCCACGGAGGACTGGCTGCTGCGGCGATTCTCGGGAGCATTTACGGACTTTACGATCAGATGCGAGAAGCACTTGGCATCGCCCGCGCGATTGGACACTTTTACGGTATAGACGCCCTTGTCATCGGCACTCACATTGTTCAGGACGAGCCGGAAGATGCCCGACTCGGAGTCCGCCTTGGTGGTGACCCTGTCGTCCAGCTGGACCTCCTTGTTGGTGAGGTACCACTGGGCCGTCAGCGGTTGATCGCCACTGGCCTGGACCTCCAGGATCACCTGCTCCCCCTCATCGGCCAGGACATCGGAGAGAAGTCTCTCGAACTTGGGCTGCGTGTCCTTGGGCAGGGATTGCCTTTCCGCCTGAGCCCGCGTAGCGGGTTCCGCCTGATTCAAGGGAGTCACCTTGAGCTCACAACTGCTGGAGGTCTCGCCCGCCGAATTTATGGCCACCACCTTGTAGTGACCAGCATCCTCCTGGTAGACCTCCTGGATAATCAGCGAACAGCGATCGCCCTGGAACAGCAGCTGGACATCGGCAGATTCCTTGACGGGACGCTCGTTGTGATACCAAATAACCTCCGGCTCGGGCTGGCCCACAATGACGCAGTCCAGCCGCACGGGCTTGCCCTCGAAAATGGACACATCCTTCAGGGGCAGATGCACCGCCGGCTTGATGGGCTCTATGTCACTGGCCATCTCGGAATCGGAGGTCTCGTTGGGCAGACGACCCTTCACTATCACGTTGCAACTGGTGTAGGCCTCGCCAGCTAGGTTCTTGGCGCTTAGGACGTAGGATCCGGCGTCGTTGGGATAAGCCTGCGGGATTAGCAGCGTTACGCGGCCGTATTCGTACTGAAAGTACAGGGAGAAAAGCACGGAAAGTCGAGTGTCAGCAGAGGTTTTCCGTACTCACCACACCCAGAAAGACCGAATGTGGTGGGTTCCGAACGCTTTTTCGTTCTAGTTTTTGTGTGCTTTTTGCAATTAAAATTTTCCTTCTTTTTTACACCGATTTAAATCTTATTTACGAGTGTCTGTATGCCTGGCAGTGGGTGCGTGTGCGGTGTTTTGGCGGATGAGGCGCATCCGGCGGCTTGGAGGGGCTGTGTGTTTATTTTGCAGCAACAAATGATCTTTGTTTTGCCCCAAATTGCAGGAAGCACCTGCGGGAGCTCAGGTGTTCAATGGAGAACAATCGAATGCTCTTTTGAACAAGTGCCAATTACACGGGAATTGTGTTTAATCAATTGGATCCGACAGTGATCCGAGAGTGAGATCATGTTTTTGGGGACAAACGAACGACGGTGTCGACAGCGGCAATTAAAAAGTGCGGCCAATGAAATCATTTCTCAATTTTTAATTTTCCTGCGATGAAAATCTGCGAAAATCTTCTAGATATTTGCATATTTTCGCATATACAATGTTCGGAGGCGCCCACAATAAACAAATTGCCTGCGGACTCTGACTCTGCCTGTGGTGAATTGGATTCGCTTTGGTCGCATGGCTCGTTGCAAAAGGGGGAGAGCGCAGCCAAAAATTGCAGCTATTAGATATTATATTATAGGCATATGATCATTATATAGCCTAGCTATAGCCGACTTGTGCATCGCACTATCTGTCCGCAAAGTGCGTTGGCGTATTTTCGAAAACGATTGCCTTGAATTCTCTCAACGATCATCATTAGCCGCCGGGAGAGATGCGTGACTGACGTCAGCGCAGCTTTGATTTCGTTTCAAATTTTGGAATTATGTAGAGTCCAAACCGCACACATGCAACGCCCACCGCAAAAAATATAGAATTCTCTTTGGTTTTCCTTTCCAGCTATGGTATATCGACAAGATTCGGTGTGTGTATATCTATTGGCAGACAGACAGTTTGGGGAATTGTACTAGGTGGCATTACTCTATTTGTTTATTCTGTGGCTTTCATCCAAAGGCATGCAAACACTCGGGAGAAAGTCGAAAGGAAATCTCCGAGGGGTTTCCTTCTCGGCAAACCAAATTAAATTGGCATATTTATGTCTACTTCTTGTAGTTAGATATTGTATAAGATTTTTGCTTTATCTGGTTTTAACTTTGAGGCCACAAATTTATGGAGAATTTTCCTTAATGAAATGTCTCAACACTTTGTCTTTTTATAACAATTTATGCATCCCAAAAGGGGACTTCTGTCAGACTTGCAAAAATTAAGAAATGCGCAAAATGTTTGTAAATAAATTCCATACATTATGATCTATTTGAATTTTTCCAGCAGGAAAATTCTAGACTTTATGAGATTATTAGCCTGTAAATGATGGCATTCAGCCAACTCACCTTGGAATCGCGCGGCTGGAAGGGTTTTCCGTTGTGCACCCAGTAGATTTCTGGCCTGGGAATGCCACTGACGATGGCCTCCAGCTTGATCTTCTGGCCCACACGGGCCATGGCATTCGACAGGGGAACCTTGAAGCTGGGTAACTCTGTGGGCTCTAGAGCTAAAGGGGAGAAGAGAGAAAATTAAAGGAAATTAGGTTATTCTTCGATATATTTGATGCCTACAAATAAATGTTACATTCAGAAAATCTACTTACGTTCCACAATCAAAGAAGCCGAACAGTGCTCGATACCCGCCGGATTAGAGGCACTGCAGGTGTACACAGCGTCGTCCTCCAGGAAGACCTCCTCGAATCGCAGCGTGGCCTCGCCGTTATTGTAGCTAATCACGTAATCCGGCGAGTCGTCGATGCACTTGTCGTTCTTGAACCACTGAACCGTGGGCAGCGGCACTCCGGCCACCACACAGGCAAACTGGAAGGAGCTGCCCTCGGTGGCCTTCCCGCTCTCGAGGAATCTGAGGATCCTAGGGGGCACCAGCTGCACCTCGGCGGCATTTTCGCGCACGGAAAGGGTGGCATTGGTATCGCATGTTCCCACCAGGTTCGAGGCGCGGCAACTGAAGCGCGCCGAGTCGGCCGCAAAGGTCTCCTCGATCACCAGCCGGCAGATGCCCTTGTCGAAGGTGGTCTTGTAGTCCGAGTTGTTTTGGATACTGATGCCATCCTTGAACCACTCCACCGCGGGCTCTGGGGTGCCCGTAACCTCGCACTCGAAGGTGAAGCGGTCGCCTTCACGGGTCACCGCATCTTTGAGGGGACGGATGAAGAGCGGTGAGGCGTAGCGCAGCTCCGTGAAAACGGAGTTCACCTGGATGTCCTTGCGGATGTTTTCGGTCACTATGCGCTGCTGGTCCACCTGATCGCGAAGGGTTTGCAGCCTGGTGATTTCCTCGCGCTGGATGCGGGCCTCCTCTTCGCGCTTCGAGCGGGCTTCGTTGTCCCGCCGCACTCTTTCCTCCTCCTCCCGTCGGATACGGGTTTCCTCCTCCCGTTTGCTCTGGATACGCACCTCCTCCTCCCGCTTGGCGATCTCCCGGAGTGTTTGGATGCGCAACTCCTCTTCCCTGGCGGCCTGCTCTCTGGCCAACTGCTCGCGGGAAGCCTGTTCCCGGATGGCTTTCAATCTAGCCTCCTCTTCCCGGATAGCCTGCTCTCGCAGAGCCAATTCCCTGGCGGCCAGCTCCCGCTGAGCCTGCTCGATGGCCGCCTGCTGACGCTGGCTTTCCAGGCGGCTTTGCTCTTCTCTGAAGAGCCGCTCCTTGTTCTCCGCCTCCCTCTGAGCCTTCTCTCGTTCCGCCTGGTCGCGGGCATCCCGCTCCCGCTGCTCCTTTTGGCGCTGCTCCTGCTTTAGTCTCTCCGCCACCACATTGATGTCCATCTTGAGCTTGATGAACGACTGGAAGATGTTCATCACGTCGTTGTACAGGGTCGAGACCTTGCCCATGTCGTGGGCACACTGCGAAGCGCTGTCCAACTTGGAGCGCAGGGCCGCCTCCCGACTGGTCACATACTTCTCGATATCGTTGACCAGGTTGGCGGCCTCAATGGGGTCCCTCAGATAGGGTACCTTGTTGGAGACGCTGCTATAGAAGTAGCTGATCTCGCGGTACTCTGCGTCGATCTGGAGAAGAGGGATGAACATATACAAATATATCAAAGCAAAGAAAATATACTTAAATTTTAATTTAAGGAACTATCTATTGTTTCAGATTTAAAACCAATTAAAATAGTGCCTGAAAGTACGCTGTACAATTATGTTTATCTGAAATTCGGGATCTAAACAATTTATTTGCATACTTTTGGGAACCTTTTTAATTTATTATAAATCCGTTAATTTTATAAACTCTTCTTTATACCGTTAATGTGAGGTACAATTTATTAATTTATATTTATTTTCGTTTTGACTTTTATCATTTTAATATTTATCGTGTTCCAACAATAAAACATTAATAGCACATCGTAAAATCAAAGTAGGAAAACAAGAGCACGTGTGTCCCATATTAATTATTTACGATGCCTGTTTAAGAGTAATTTATGGGCTTTTTATTACTTACCTTCTCGACCACCTCGAAGAACTCGGTTGCCTGGTTGAGGCTCTTTCGTTTCTGCTTCACCTGATCCTTGAAGCTCTGCCACTTGTCGTTGAGCTTGCGCAGCTCGTCCTTGACGTATCGCTCGCTCTCGGGATTGCTAATTAAAAGCTGTTGGCTCGTGGACTCGGTAAACTTCTCAATTCGCTTCTCGAGCAGCTATATGTGATGATGAGGGAAGAGTGAGAAGACAACTTTAAGAGACAGCCAAAAATATACGTATATATCGCTAGCAAATTAACCCATTAGGCAGCAGCTAAAACGCAGTGTCTAGGCGAAGTGCAGCCAAGCGGGATAAAATTCTTGTACACAGTGGCAAATTTATAAATTTTTTATGATCTATAAAATAAATTAATATCAGGTATATTGAAAGTAGTGACAGATTTATAAAGATATATGTTTTGATGAATTAAGATTGAATAGCAAAGGAAAATTATATAAAATATATGTATTTGTTTTGAAATCATTTAAGAACGTGCTCAAAAGTATGCTATGGAAAATATCTTCTTTGAAGTTGGTTTAATATAACATTAATCAAATTTGACATTTATATTATTACTAATTGACGAAAAATTAATGTAATTTGTAATTTTTGTTTTTCTCCGTGCACCGTTTTCTTTACATCCGCTCGATGGCTTAGCTGGTCATAAAAATCAGAACGCCAAAAGCAATTTATAACAGCAAAAGGCCCAACAGCAAATATATATATAAGTGCATTAAAAAGTGGTCTGAATGTGTATCTGCCTCTGATTCTGTTTGGTTTGCTGTATCTTCTGGCTGTATCCCTATCTCTGAGATGTATTTCATGTATTCGGGCCCAGAGTTTTTAATTACAAACTAACGACAGCTGCCGCTGTCTGTCTAAGGCCCATCGCCCATCGCTGACAGCGACAACATTTTGAAAGTTGCGATATTTTCGAAATGCGCCTTCCATTTGGAAATTTGATGAATGTAGCGGGGCTGTCCCGATCCCTCTAGCTGGGTGACCACCCAAAAAAGGGTAAGCAAGCGTAAGGGAAGCAGCGGGGGTCTGATGCAAAAATAAAGGCGTGCAGGGATCGATCCGGTATCTATATCTAACATATATGTATATACAAAAGCTATAGCTATGGCTACCTCGAGGCTGTGGGCTGTTTGGCCCCATCGTCGCTGATGGCGCGTTGATTTCAATTGCTTGGGCATTGAACACTAGAATGGGATTAGATCATTCAATCATTTTAAAGCCCATTCAATCTAGCCGGAAATCTGTTCAGCTTCGTGCGGTGTCTTAATTAATGAAAATATGCAAAATGTGCTCTTAATTGTAGAAGCCTAATGTAAATATATTTTGAAATCAAATAAAGTGAAGTGATTTCATTATTTCTGCGCTAATTAAGTATATATTTTTAAGCTCAAAGTATAAAACTAATTTTTCTTGTAGAAGATTTTAAAGTTTACCTGTCTTTTATGAGTTAACTCGTTTGCTTATTGTGCTAATTTTTTAAACTAGCTAAGAGAGCTCTCCGTGGTTTCATTTAAAATCTCTAAATCAAACTCCACAGTTTCCTGTAGGCAGAACCAACAAATATACAGATCCCCTGAATCTCTGCGGCTAAATGTTTACCCAAACGAACTGTATAGTTTCGCACACACCGCGATCCACCACCGATCATCGCTCCCGTATCCGGATCCTAACCCACCTCAATGAACCGAACCGCTAGCATTGCTTGGAGTTCACTCACCTCTATGGTCCGTTCAAAATATTCAAACGCCAGCGACGTGGTCTTGGCCGCCGCCAGACTATCGACGCTCTGGTTGTTGATCTCGTGCAGCTGCTGGCTGACACTGTCCAGACTGCGATCGATGTCCTCGAGGTCGCCGCGGAACTGCTCGATCTTCTCCAGCCGCTCTAGCGTCGACATCCTGGCACTGCTGTTCGACTCGAAGTGCAGGCGCAGATTCTCGAGCAACTTCAGTATGCGATCGGTGTCGATTTCGCGGGCTCCCGGCGGCTCCAGAACGCGCACCCGATCGATCAGCAGTTCGGATTGTGTGATTAACGATCTAAATTTATCCATGCACTGATCGCGGAATTTCTCGTGCTCCGCAATGCTCCGATCAGCGCCAGAAGAGGGCTGCTGCTGCTGCTGGCGAGCAAAGTACTCGTCGATTTCGCGACGCAGCTGCACCGTGTTCTCCAGGAACTGCAGGATGCTCTCCACCAAAGTGCGATAGTCGTACTTGATGCCATCGAGCTTGGCCTTCAGCATGCGCAGGTTGTTGATCACCTGCTCGATCTTGGCCAGCGAGGGCTGGTCCTTTGTCTGGATGCTGAGCGTGGTCTGGATGCGCTGCTGGATCTCATCCTGGGCCCGCTCGATGTCCTGGCTGACGTGGGAGAGCTTGTCGCGGGTGCTGACCAGCAGCTGCTTGGCATCCACGCTGGCCGAGGTGAAGACGGGATACAACTGGGTGTCCACCTGCGTGCTCTTGGCCACGGTCTGCAAAGGGAGGTATTTTTGTCTAAATTAATCGGAAAAGTATATTGAAGATGCTCTTCTCTTAATTAGTCTTCCTCAAAGAATTAAATGGTGCAATTAGGACACCAGAAGTGCATTTATTCCGGCTAGGAGAGGCAAACTTCGAAAATAGTCTCCCTAGAATTCTAATGAATCTGGCACTCACCTCCTCGTTGTCGCTCATGACTTTCTCGAGTAGATATTCGACTTGGCGCTTCTCCTCGATGTTGGTCGTCCAATTCTCCAAACTGCTCGTCACGTCGACCTGCCGCTTACTGAAGCCGTTCAGCGTCTCTTGCACCGCCTGTGCCGAGGATTTGGTCTCGAGATATGGATCCACAATCTGCGCAGCGCGGCGTCGTGTTAAAAATAGCATAGAAAATAGATGATTTTTATTTTTATTTCTATTTGATTTTGGTGTTTGTTTCGTATTATTTTTGTGTTTTTATTTTTGTTATATTTCTTCTGTGTGTTGTGTCTTTGCAAGTGTCGCGCGCGCGTGGAGAGAGGGAATTTTCCGAGTAAAAGCGGCGCGTGGCACACGCATCTAACTGTGGCCAGGGTCTGCTGCCTTCTGCCAACCCGAGTCCAGGCCAGATCCGACCCAGACCAGACCCCGTCGTACAGTACAACCTATCTATAGCCGGCAGCGCAAATTGCTTTCTTTATTTATGGACTCGACTTGACTCGATTCAACGCAACGCAACGCAACTCGCGCGGCGGAGCAGCGAAATTTCTAATTTCAAAATTTTCTTTGCGGCTGCTGGGCCGCTTCTTCCCGGTTTTATGCGCACGTATGGGGCGAAATGACGTTGTCGTTTTGAATACATGTTTATGGCTAACCAAATCATATTGTTTATAATTTATGGGCCCTGCGCGCCGACTGGCGAAAAGTTGAGGAGGACAGGGAGTTGAAAACTGGAATACTCTTGCCGATATGCTAGAGATTTATCTCTTTGGCTGGGGTTTCTATTAGAAACCTATCTGACATAATTAAAAACATATATCGATCTTTGAAACTGTCTTAAAGAGAGCAAAAATATAATAGATATATTTATGGTTCTTGCTTTAAATCAGTGGTCCACAGCTATGACTAAAAAAATAGCTAATAAACTCTAAAACTGGCTAATTCTCCTGTTCAGTTGTTACATTATTGTGCGTGTGCTGGCAGAGGCCTGGCAGAGTAATTTGGTGACCCTCGGAAAATGACCACTGTTTTACATTTAAGACAAAAGATTCAACTAATATATTTACCGAAAACCTAGCATAATTTTCAATTGAATTTTTAAATAAATAAATTTTATGTCATTTTCTATAGTATATAAAATTCCCCTTAAATAATATTTCTGAACTATTATCTATATCAACCATAGATGTAAATACATTTTTAATCATTTTTAAACTTCTGTAAGATCTTCCCTCAAGTGTGCTCTGAGGAATACCCTTTCCTGCCCCAACTTTTCGCGATTGTTTGTGCAACGTCAGCAAGCTGCTTCTGGGAGCTGATGGACAGCGTGTGCAAAATGCGCCAGCTGTCAGCAGTTAGTTGGCGAAAGAGCAAAGTTTGCCAGCATAGATGAAGCATAAACAGAGTGCAGCATGCATAACGAGCCAGCCCTGACATTAGAGAATTCCGCAAAACTAAGATTAAATAACTTATACATATAAGAGGAGGAAGTGGAGAGTGGAGGACCGGAGATGTGAGCGTCCCGAAAGCCCTATACCCACTTTCAAGTTGATGAATCGCTGGCCGCGTGACTTGAGCTCGTTGAAGGTGGCCGCAATGCCCGTCCAGGTGGCCTGGAGGAACTGCAGCTTGTGCTCATCGGATGGCGTCTGCTGCAGCTGGCGCTGGAGGTTGTCCAGCTGGCTGGAGAGCTCGTTGGCCAGCTCGAAGAAGTCGATCAGCAGGGAGACGTAATCCACGCGCTTCAGCACCAAATCCTTGAGCTCGATCCAGTGCTTGTGCAGGGACTCGGCCTTGGAGTCCACATCGTAGCGCTGCTGGGGACTCAGCGACTCCAGATGGACTTTGATGGACTCCAGCAGCATGTTGATGAGTTCTCCCTTGATCTGGGGGTGTACAAATTAATTTATTTATGGTTTAATGGCGATTTCTTGTGGTAATTACGGGGCTTGAACTTGGTGGAAAGGTGTAAAGATTAAAAATATGCCGGAAATCCATTGTAAAGTTATTTTTTATGAGAAAGTGCCGCTTGAAATTGTTATAAAAGGTTGCTACTTTAATAACTTTACACATTTTTACCCAATTTTAAGAACCTTATTGATTAAATACCTCCAAATCTTGCATAAGTTCATGGTGCTGCAGAAGGAACTGCTTGGCCTGCTGCAGATTCCGGCCCATGTCCACGCTCTGCTGCAGATGCAGCTGACCCGAAGCCCTCAGCCAGGCCAGGAGCTCGTTGTGCTGAGTCAGGAACTCGCTCAAGGCCCGCTGTACCTTCTGCTGATCCTCGCTGCTGTGGGCGCAGATGCCCTCGATGTAGGCCTTGCGGTTCTCCAGCTCGTCGAGGACCCTCTTTACGCCGTGCGTCTCCGGCTGAGTGCGTCCCACCTCGTCCAGGATGCCATAGCCAATGCGGATGGGCTCCTCGGTGAAGTTGCGAACGTCCCGCTCCACCTTGGAGAACATGGCATAGCTCTCGGGCGAGTTAGGTGGCAGCTTCACACTAGCCAACTCCAGCTCGAGTTTTTCGAGAACGCTCAGCGTGTGCTCGGCCTTGGCGAAGAACTCCCGAGACTGGTGCAGCCAGTGCTCCCTCTGATCCACCAGATCCAGGTGCTCCGTGCAGCCACTGAGAACGGCATAGGCCCGGGCGCAGGCTTCGTCGGAGGTGAAGTGCCCGGCGGACTGGACCTTCTCCTTGGCTCTGGTTATCTTGAGAGCTCGGTCCCGGAGCAGCAGGGCCTGCTGCTTCCAGTCCCTGTACTTGGCGAGCATTTCGTTGGCCGTGTGCTCGCACTCGCCCAGGCTGTACATTGTGTTCAGTTCGATCCGAGCCTTCTGCAGGGCGGCCTCCAGGTCGACCAGCTCCCGGCCCAGCAGGGCCAGGGCCAGGCACTGCTCCATTTGGGTCTTGCGCGTCTGCCAGGCCAGTTCCAGGTCGTTCCTGCGATCGTGCAGGGCTTCCAGCCACTGCTGGACCTGGTGAACTGCCCTCGTGGCATCGCGCTTGATGTGCTCCGGCCTCGTGTCGAGCGTCTCCAGCTTCTCCAGCTCCTCCAACTGGGCCAGCAGCTCGTTGCCATCCTTCAGGGCAGCCATCACCCCCGTGAGCATGTCTATCCTTAGTTGCTTGAATCTGTTGAGGAACTCCTGGACACGGGGCACATCAAGGGGCTGCAGCGTCTCCTCGCAGGCCAACTCCAGCTGGTCCATCTTTCGGAAGCACTGCGTCATCTTGTCGTGAAACTGCGTGCAGAGTATGAGAATGTGTTGGCGGTCCTGCAGCAGGTTCAGGATGTCCTGCCAGATGATGTTCAGCGTGTCGGCCATGGCGTTGACGAGCTCCGAACTGATTCGCTTGCTGGCCAGCAGTTTGTCCGCCTTTTGCACAAACTCATCCATGGGTCCGGGCAGGCTCTGAAAGGGGATTTAAAGGGTATTAAATATGGGGTATAATAGGAGGTTTCACCTCACTCACCTGTAGGTTGCGGAGCGTCTCATCGTGCTCCCTTTGCATGCGCAGCGACTCGTCCAGATTGTCGCCCAGCGCTGTGATCTTTGGCTCCAGCTCTACGACCTTTATGTAGATCTTTTCGGGACTCTGGAAAAGTTGAGGGTTTTTAATAAGAGATGATGGATGGATTAGGGGTTAGGGTCATGGGTGAATGGCGTGTTTTATGATATTAATGAGTTCTCTGAACTATTTTAAATGGGAATATTCTTGGTAAAAAGTCAAAGGTGTCTAGTTAATTGAAAAAACCCGTAGTCTCCCTTTTGCTTAGTTGCATTTATCTTTCTTCTTATAAAATTCCTGTCTTCCCATTGTTTATTATTAAATTTCCCAGAGATACCTCGCACCTCGCACTACATGTGTGCTATTTATCCCACAAGGGTCTGCGGCATTCCTGCTCCCCAATCCCGATTCCGATCCCAAAAACCATGACAGTCACGTTCCTGCGATCCCAGCAGCTGGCTGCATTGCCATTCATGAAACTCGTAGTTGACATCGGGCCAGGAAACGATGATCTCGTGCAGGGAAACTGGAAAACCTGCTCCGGCTGCGACAATGCTGCACAGCAGCTTCTAATTTTGGTAGCACCGCCAGAAGCCAGCAGCCAGTAGACAGAAGCCAGAAGCCACAATATCTCGCTGGTATCCCAAGTGCAGAAGTGGCACCACAACCTCAGCTCTGTTTGATTGCAATGAAGGTCAGCATCGGCTGTTTATGGTAATGGCATCCGTTAGTTTTTCCTGTTGGGATGAGCATGTGTCGATGGAGCTGGGGGAGAAGTGCCACATGCCACGAACCACGACGAGACCATGGAGAGCAGAGGCTCTGAAACTGCTTCTGGTTGGGTTTTTATTGGGTTTTAGGGAAAGCTGCGCGTGGGCGTTAATTTGTTCAACGAAAATGCTTTGAGGGAACTACAGTCAAGCTTGAGATATAAGGGAAACACCATTATAAAGAAAAATCTGCAGAATTTGAGTTTATAGTTAGAATTTTTAGAGGAAAAATAAAGTCTCATTATCTTTATATTTTTCCTATTAACCAAAGACTGTTCCTAGAGAAGTTATACTGTAGTGTTTCCATTTAAAAGCCCCAAAAGGTTTTCTATTTGAACTCTGTGACTGTCATTAATCAATTACAATTCAAATTAATAACCCTGCTATTAAATTAAGTTGTGTGTGTGCCCCACTGGCCGTGCGATGTAAGGTGATAAAGAAAACCAGTCGAAGTCAGTGACTCAATGAGACGTGAATCGATTTTCAATATATATGCACACTAATAATTCTCGAAAATCTAAATAAATTTGAAGTGTAACGGACAGAGAGCGAGAGAGCGGTGGAGGGGGATGGATAATCACGTAGTCTAACTGAAATATGAACCATAAATGGCATGACATCACTATAAGCAGTCCGACCATAACTAACCATACGTAAGACGTATAAAGCATAAAGTAAACCATTATGCATATGGCCGGGGCGCCTCGCACTCGACACAGGCCTCCTGCACATGAAGAAATTTAAGGAAAATATAAATTCTATAAATATAAAATCTATAAACCTTTTAAATAAGAATTGAAAACATATTTTAGGACCTTTATTAAATCACGTTGTAACTTTAAATACTCAATTTGATATTTAAAATTATAATTTTTGGTCTAAGTTATCTTTAAATTTCCAAATGGAATTGGATTAACTTCAATGTAATATTATAACAAACCAAATTTCTAGCTTTGAAAAGATTTAATAGATTTTGTTCATATAAATTTAATTGTTTATTATGTTGGCTATATTTTGCTATAAAATTAAATCCTCTAGAACCAGTTTTTTTTGCCCGTGCACTGCATACGTCACTCATTGCGAAATTGAATCGTATTTCAAGTGGCGCACAGACACGCACCGAGCCGTTAAGATCCGTAATATGCATTTGAACATTTAGAAACGTCTTCTTCGGTCGCCACTTGGGCCAGTCAGCCGCCAGCTCGCCATGGCGGAAGTGTTCCACGATCGTGGCCGGGTGGGAGGATTCATTTCGCTCATTTTTCCCAGTCCCCCATCTATACCCCACCCAGCCAGGCGATGATATAATGCCAAAAGCCCCGGCGGCGGTTCAAAAACAATAAGACCCAGAAAGGAATGCCAGGGTTCGGGCACCGAAGAATGGAATACCCTGGTCAATCAATTGGGTCTTTGACAGTTTGATCTGTAATCGCATTATACAGCAGGGTGTCAAGTTTAATTAGGTAATCTTTGGAAATAATAAAGGTGCTCTCAGTCCGACAGATTGTAATAATAAATAGAACTAGCATATATCCGGATCCATTGTTAAAACTGTTACAATAATATAAAGGCATCATCGGTGATCTCATATCTCACTTATAAATATGCAATCTTCGCCTAGAAGCGTGATTAAGAAACTGGTTTAAAATTCGCCATAAATTTGATTAATAAAACATTGAAAAATATTGCTGATAATAAAGCATTAATATTTGAAAACCATAAATAAATTATAGCAGATACTTTGGAATATCATGGTTCCAAAAAATTCTAAATAACCTCTTTTTAGGGTACAAAAAGATCTACCAAAGTTGACTAAGAACAATTCAAGGAAAAAAGTATGGGACATGAGACCTGAGAGGGGACCAACCAACAATCGTCCACTTTGAGGCGCTTAGCGTGAAACACGTTTTTGGCTTTTAAATTAATACTTTGTGGCAGCGGATAGAACACGATTTCGATATGAAATTACCTCGATGCTGTTGTGTTGTTCTTGCTGTTATCGTTTTGTGTGAAATCATTGCGCGCGCATTTTTATAGAGCGCCGGCCTGCTCCGCTCTTTTATTACGGCCATTGGCTACGTACGAGCGTAATCCCGAATACCGATCTCCGATTTAATTGGGAATCACAATTCGCGGAGGCGTTGGCTTGTTTTACCTGATTTATAATGCCCCGATCTTAGCATCCTTTTTCAAGGAAATTGTTATTGAAGTGTTTGAAAATTGTTTTGAGTATGTTGAAGAAGTAATTTAATAACTTAATAGCTTGTTTTTAGAAAGGCATTGGTAAATGTACATAAATGGTACATTTATCCATCCATTTCTATGGGCAAAAATTTTATATATTTTTTGCTCATCGATATGTATGATTTTGACAAAGATCAATTAAAATTAATGAGTATTTATCCACCTTGGAACTTGGCAACGCGTTCATCTTGCCTTCAAAAACAGAAAACATTTCATTTATTTATTTGTTACAGAAAAACATGATTCACAATTTAAACTAATGAATTAATTTTCCTTTATAATGATTTGGCAATGTTTTTATTAGGTTCCATACTTATATCAGGCACTACCGAAAATTTTAAATAGCTCTTTTTATTTATTTATGTTTATTAGCCAGCCTTGACCCAGTACCCACCCATTAATATGCCATTTTGCCACATTTCCATATCACATGTTAGCCTTTTTTGCGACAATTTCATTTTGTGGCTGTGCGCGACTGCTCTAATAAAGGTAAGCTAATTGAATACAAATTGAAAATGGCTCATTAAAGCGACATAAATCAAACGGGCACATATGTATGTATATATACACACGAATGTGTGCTGCTCCTGATCAAACATAAGCCCGAATGTTGTATTTTGAGGGCCATAAAAAGTTTGTACAAACAGACTAATAAAAAAACCGCATTAACATTCGTTTGTGTGTGTGCGTTTTGATAGAGAGCAAACAGCGTTAATGTATTGTACAAATAGGCATATGCAAATGTATTTACTCTACCTTTACACTTGGAAAAATTAAGCTATTAAAAGGTTGGGAAATAAATTAATTTATTTGAAATTTTCCTATCGATGTCTTTATAATTAAATACTAATAACTTTAACTTTGGAGTTATTGAGAATTATAAGCATAATTCGTTTCATCTTTTTGGAAATTATTAACAAACTGCGTGAAATATTCGTAAGAATTTATTCTAATTCTTAAATATATGTGATACCAGCTTGACGAATAAAATGTATACATGATTCTTTTTAACGAAAATAAATATTTTCATTTAAAGTGTAACCATATTGCTTCTGCGTTTGTTGTCATCACGCTCTGACGCGCTCGCTCTGTCCCTCCATTAAACTTAACTTGATTTTGTCATAAAACAAAGAGCAGCAAAAATGTATTGCCCGCGTGTGTATTCTGTTGCTATTTTGTTATTGTTCATTTAGCAGAGGTTTCGCCTCGATCATCATCATCAGCAGCGAGTGATGTCAGACTTTTGGGTTCTATAAATACCACCGAAAAAACACAACATACAGCAATTGCTGTTCAGGCCTTTTTTTGTGGGTCGCACTTTCCCAGGCCAACGTAAATTATGAGTACACGTATTGGGCAATCTCCCCATCGCCGAATGCAATTTAAATTTCAATTTAATTCGCAGCCAACTTAAAGATAATTTCTATAATTGTTTCTACAAATTGTTGGCCACGACTCGCGGCAGCCTCCCTGCAACATCTGCAGCATCGCAGCAGCAGGAGTCGGCTGCCGCCGCCTGCAATGCGCGACTTTCATTGAACGTTTATCGGCGACTATCAGTTGCCATGTAAACATGCAATATATTTCGCGTCTCTAACTCGAAAAGCGCCGAGCCGTCGCTTCCACTCCGGTAATTACAGCAGCTGGATCCTCCAGCGTCCACAGTGGACCCCCGGAAAGCAGAGATTACAGGTATTAATAGAGGGAACTACCCGGGAAATTACAGAATGGGCACAAGAATTCCTCTTCATCATAGCGTTTAGAAGCGATAATAGGATAATGGATAGCCTAAACCAGATCACTTGAAAGATATTTTCTAGTTTGATAAAGAAGAAATTCCCTATCTTCTATTATTTTTGTTAAAAGAAAATTAACATTTCCTTTAATTACTATTAAAGAAAATCTTCCGCTTAAGAGTAAGCTACATTTTCTGGCTTTTCCCATTGCCAGTGATCACTGTACCCGGGCTCTATCTTTTAGCCGGGTTTTGGCTTTGACTCTGGCAAATTTATGCCCAACTGGTCCTCGTTTTCCCCCACCTTCCATATTTCTAGCCATTTTCCTAGACCGCTTTCCTTCGCTTATCAATCAGTGCGTGCCAAACTGTTTTGTCAGTTGCGCTAAGTAGCAGCTGCATTAAATCCACCGATAGACAGCATATCCCAAGCCGGCTTTGGATGAGCGGATCCCAGTGCCCGGAGCCATCTCCCCATCTGAATCTCCGAGGCGCAGCGATCCGAACTGTGGAGGAGACTGGCCACTGCGACTGCGTCTGCGCCTAGAATACATTATTTTCAGCGCTCGAAAAATGTTGACGACACTCACCGCCAGCTCGCGGTGTGGATACTGTCAGTTAGGGCTGGAATTTTTCAATTACTGATAAGATTTACGGCCCATTCGCCGTGACACGCCATCCAGACGGATGGCCGAAGAAGTGGCAAAGAAATCACTGCCTTGAATTATTTGCGTACGCCAGCGGGGCGTCGATTTTACTCTTCTTTTAGTGTTTTTCTGTTTTTTTAATGGCTTAGATTGAAGTATTTAATAGAAAATGGTGTAACCCAACACCTAAGTTGGGAAATTAAAGAGATTGGGCTGTAAAAATGTGTAGTTCGGTAATTATGTGGTAGGAGGAGGTTTCATTCATTTCTTTTATAAACAAATTTTAAATATAATTTACATAACAATTTAAAAATCCCTAGTTACTACTTTTTACCCCAGTTACCCAGGGTTAATTATTTTGTTCAAGCATCTCGTGTTTATGACCAGCTTTAAATTGCAACCTAGATAATGACAGCCACGCCCTTGTCATTTGTCTCGGACCAAAAAAACCATAAATTCCCTGTGATTTGTCTATCACGCAGGCCAAGTCACTGTCACCAGTCACCATCACGAGTCCCAGTTCCATCGCCAAAGCGATCCCGAGAGTGTCTTTGGAGAGCGGGCGGAATGCGCGAGCTTTTCATGCGTAAATTTATGTGCCTGCCAACCGTCGTAAACATTTCTTTCGTTCAGACGGCTTTGGCGCTGCTTTCTATCGCCTGTCTTTTTCGCTGCGCCTATTCCCGTCTCTGTCGGCCTTCATCTAGCCCTCTCTTTCGCTGCCAAACTGTGCGCAGCTGCAGCGTTTCACCCACGCCTGGCCCATGGCAATGGCACATTATTCACACACACTCGGGTGCACCGAGCGAAATTTAATTTAATTTCTGATAAAATTAATGATTAAAAATTAATTAGATTAATTAGAGAACTAGGCTTGTGCCTGACGATGTATAGCTTTTGCTTTTGTACCTAGAAGCTTTTGGCTTACAAAAGTTTTGTTTTTCAAATGTTTTTTTTTTAATGGCTGAAATTATATTTTCTACGATAAAAATCACTGTTTTAAATATCTAATGTTTTCTTTTCGGATCGAAATTATATGAGAAAATGAATGTACCATTTTTCTGTGTGCACAGTTGCCGGCCAATAAGTACATGCTCATATGTCTGGCCAATTTATGAGTGAAAAGCTGCGACTTTTACAAATGAAAACGCCATAAATTCAATTAGAGTTTTCCTCTGGCGCCTCGGCGGCTTTTCTGCAAATCAGAGCAGATCGTGCCAAGAGCCTGATTCCAATGCGAGATTGCTGACTCGCGAGATTCAAGATCTGAGATCCGAGATCCGAAGCAGGTCGCCAGTTGCGCCCCAATTGCTCTATTATGCGATGGTCCAGCCCCTTCGCCCACCAAATCTCAAATTAGTTTCGCGCATTAGACTCAATTAAACGAGAGATCTCCCCGTTCGCGGCACGCTTCATGGGAAATCTATTTATTTAGAGAGAGTCTAGCTAAACAAATATGTAAATCTTCTGTGCTGTGCGTGCCTTTGAAGTTGCTTTTCCTTTGGCTTTCGCTTTGGTTTTAGCTTTAGTTTATTTTGGCCTTCCTTCGGCTGGCTGGCCTTTTAATTGCCTTGAAGTTAATTTTTCATTTCCATAAAACGAAACGTTTTGTAACCAGGCCGAAACATTCTCCCCCCGTTCCCACATTTCAAACACTTGTAAATATTTTCGTGTTGCATCAACAAACATTGTAATCGAAAATTTTGCGTCAGAGTCAGAGCGGGAAGATTGATGTGCGCCCTGGCCGGGCCTGGCCAAGATTGGAAAATTATCTCTGGGGCGGGGCACATGTACTAAAGAGTTGATACTTGGAGGAATATGTAAATCAAGTCAGATGGGGGACTGGCATTGGAGATGAGTTAGGTTGCCCAAAGATATAGAGTTCCAATTAAACGCTCCGATGACAGACACAATGTGTTTTGGAATTTATTTGCGTTTTGTTGAACTTACCACATGTCTACAAAAATATCCCAGAAAGCTCTTTCAACTATTCTTCACCAGCAAATAAATGTCACTACTGGAAGTGGTCGAAATCTCATAGTAGCACGAAGAAACTTTTCAGTTATTCATATTTTCCCTTAGCACTTAACATTCAAAATCTTAATATCTTAACTTTGTGTGTTTCCCGCTGGAGTTTGAGTAGTCGGAAAAACTAACCGAAAGAATTGTTGCTTATTTCGGAAAATAAACGCAAGAGGAAGGAAACTTTTTTGGCATATTTGCATAGTTTTAAGGGGAACGTCGGCGGGGTCTTCAAACTTATGGTTCCTCCTTTAAGTTCTATGAAGCAACATAAATTTCAAAGGAACTTCCGTTAAATACCGCTCACCTCCCACCGCCCCCACGTGGAATTTATAACAATAACAGAGCTGAGCTCATCGAACATTTTTTAGCTCATACTTTGTTTCTTTTTCTCAGCGTTTTTTTCTGTTTTTGTTATACATCTGTTTGCTTTTATTGTGGAATATATTGTGTATTTATTTTTACTCTTTTGTTGATCTTTTTTCAGCTTTTTTTTTTGGCTCTGGCCCGTTGCTAATTTGTTTACCTGAGAGAGGTAGAGAGGTAGAGAGAAAAAGACGTGCGAGAGGAATACGCGCTCTTGTTTATTTTCAACAGCATTTTTTTTTGGGACCAGTTGGGACGAGAAAAATAGGAGAAAAAAAACAGCTAAGCTAATTTTCTGTGGCTAAAGCAGCTGGCAAAAATTCACAGAAATCGATCGGAAATGTTAATTTGTTTAAATACCTTTGAAACTATATTAATTTTTAAAAACCCTTTGCGGATAAATTCATTCAATTCTACTCCAAAATCTCCTAGATTTCTGTTTTATAAAATCCCCTTTCACATAATATAATCGAAATCAAAAACGAGTACAGAAGTGTATATTTTTTGGGGTCGCTGGTTTGTTCGATTCTCGGAAATATGTTTAAAACAAAACGTGTTGAAAGGCTCGCCACAAAGTGTTTTTGCATAATATGCAAACGCACGGGAAACACGAAAATCGGGGGAGAAATGAATTGTAAATCAAATCAAATGTTTAACACATGGAAAGCACTCGTTGAGGCAAATGAGGCAAAAATTATAATTCTGGCGGCGGCGGTGGCGGCGACTGCGAATGAAGAGCAAAAAATTAACACAAAGTGGCACACCGAAATTTGTTCAATGGCTAGCTGCTTGAATGAACAGAAAAGTTGGGGCACAAAGAAAAAAACATAAGCCGATGGCTGCCCATAATTATTGAGCGTTCGTTCGTATTGTTTTTGTTTGAGGGCATGAAACTTGTAGCGCTTCATCTCAATCTCCTCAAGTTCAAGTCGCAGCTTCAAGTTCGCGCTTGATTTATGGGTTAAATTGGCGGGGAAGATCCCCCAGACTGAGACTGCCAGAGAGCGAACCGCCGAGCCCCAAATAAAGTTTCTCTCTTTGGGTTTCGGTCCCAGACAGGTAGCAGCTGCGCCTAATTGTCGAAAGTATCTCTTTTGGCGGCGCACTGTGGCTCATTTCACGAAAACTCGTTGCAAAAGTCGGATTTCTCGTTGTAGAATTTAGCAAATCTTTTGATACCATTCAATTAGAAATTGATCAAGCTATACAAAACCAAAATTTTATAATTTACAAAATTTGTTTAGTATTTATAATCGCTACTCAAAGTTTGACAATTTTTCTGTAGTTGCAAAAAGGTAAAAAACTCGCTAAAACCACAGATTTAAATTAATTTTTCTAAAAAAATAGTTAAGCTCAAAGAAAAAAAAATATTTTTCTGCTTTTACGGAATCAATTTTAAATCTGAATTAAAAAGAAAATGGATTTTTTTTTTCGTACTTCTATTTTATTTAGATTTTTTAAAACATGTCTTTTTTTTCTCTATTTTCAATTTTTAGTGGAAAATAAAAAAAAAATGCCATATTTCGCCGAGCTCTAGATAATACTAAAAATTTGTGGAGATATTCAACTAACAAACCAAAAAAAAAACCATTGCTACAATTGTGCGCATTTCGAGATTTTGATAATTGTTCATATCAAACCATGCTACCAAACTGGCACTTTGTAGTCGGCCAGTATGGAAAACGGCAAGGCACCAAAATGTATAGCTTCAAGTACCGGAGTTGCAAAAAAATA